>VSMD01016751.1:0-36037 GCA_008750895.1 Mirza zaza | reverse complement strand
GCCATGCCCAAAGGCCACAGTCCAAAGGGTCTGGCCGTTTCTGGAGAAATACTATGACATATTTACAGGCATCATCAAACTAAAACCAGCACCGCAGTACTTAGCAGCGGGAATCCTATGATAAGAGGAAGTTCCATTTGACTTCCGGAGAAATGGAAACCTACGGTGGCTGAAACTGTCAGTTCCTATCATTCAAAACACTGCAGTACCTCTACTAGGAAGGGACTGAGGAAGGATAGCAAATTTTGAGCTGAACAATGGGTAAAATTAATAATGACAGTTTCAGGATAAAACATTCAGTCCGATTTTCAGAGGAAAAAATCAGGGTTTTTTTAGAGTTTGCATCAGTTTTGTTTCTAAGCTGCCTGGGATGTCATTTCTGTCCCCCTTGAAGAGGAGAAACACCTCATCCACTTTCTGAGCTTACAGTTGCCCCAAGGGAAGATGCACCTCAATTCTGCCCAGGCCCCGCCCAATGCTGCATGTTCCTGTACTCCTCAAGCGTTTGACTTATGTGGGAGGCCCAGAAGCGCAGCCAAAGGTCAGGATCAGCCAGCGTTTTGTTTTGTGATTCTTCTCAGTTTTCTCATGCCAGCAGTCTTCCTATCATTTTAGATCATGTTTTGATAATGCCATGGGCTTCATTTTCAAATCTGGAAATTTTTTTCTAGCTTTATTTCAGAATTAAAATTTCTCATTTTTTAATCCCCTTTCATTCTACGATTGACTGAGAGGAAAAACAAACAAAATATTCAAGTGACAACCTGGAGTGTGCGACTTTTTGTATTCAAGGACAGTTTTCCATGTTACTTTTATCTGTGATATACCTGTAAACTTGTTGGATCTCACAGGGACCCTCTCCCAGGCAAGTTCTGCCGTATCTCTAGCCCTGCCTGAAGCCCAGGTGCCCACAAGCATGCAGGTGCCCACAAGCATGCAGGTACACACAGACACACACTCACACACCCGCACAGCCCTCCCTTTATTTATGATCAGACGTCGTCATAGGGATATTAGAAAACATGAAGGCAAGAGCCAGCTCCCTTGATGATGTGATCTGCACATCGCTGTGAGAGCACCCCCAGAGGCCTGCCCGTGCCCCACAAACAGGTAGATTCGGGGTTGCCAGCTCTCTCATGACCCAGCAGGGCTGCTCACACCTCACATTCAAAAGCCCCTTTTGCTTCCTATGAAGAAACGATTTTTACCTGGTATTCGTATGCTATGGGAGCAGTACCCTCCTATAGAGAAAATATTTTGGAGAGAAGGGGAAAGACCAGAAAAATGTCAATTGAACACAGTCTTCAAATCTTGTCTATTATTTTTTATATCGTACACTCTGATTACCACTCTCAATTCTAGAGAACTAAAACAATCTTGAGAGGTCTGCTAATTCATCCATCCCACTTGCCTGAATTTACACCATCACACAGCAAAGTTTTATCCTTCTTTTAATTGACAGCAAAGGTTATTTTAAAACTTTTGCTGTAGTGTATAGATCTCCGATTACCATCACATAATAAAAATGTTTTTCCCAATAGCCAGTCCAGATCCTTCTCGTGTAGTGTGAACCTGTTTCTTTAAATACTATTACATTCCTCTGTCAGCACCTACACTCCCTGATTACTCGTCTCTTCATTTCTCTGGTGAAAGAACATCCATTATAAATCAAATAATCTAGTAGTTAGAAGGTACAACTACAATTTGTAAATAATCGATTCCAGTGCATCCAAGTATGTAGGCTGTGTAGCTCTGGTGGTACGCAGGATAATTTATGTGGCACAGGGATCTGGCATTAAATAATATTAAATCACATAGTGAAAAGGTAATTCCCTCTGAATTATCTTGCAATCCTTCTGATTCTGTTTAGGAGAGTCTCTATGTAATGCTAGCGTGTCGTTAACATTCCTCTGCTACTTACTAACACCCTTGCACAACACAGAGCAGGCCTAGGAATCAGAGCCTTTGATGGGCAAACATATCTAGCAAAAATTTATTAAGATTAGCTCATTTTCATTTTGTATTTTTTGTGGCTATCTTCTATTTATGACAAGTGATAGTTCATTTCTGAGAGTTTACATAAAGTTTCCCTTTAAATATATTCATTTAAGAAAAAATGTGATTTGAGTTAAAAAAAAAATTTTTTTAAATCAAGTAACATGACAGGGCCACACAATGACCTTGGTAGGCTCTAGGCACTTTGTATTCATGGGTCCCTCCTTACATCAATGAGTGAGTGTGTGTGTGCATGCGTACATGCGTGTGTGTGAACATGTGTGTGTGTATATATATATGTGTGTGATGCTTTGTGACTATATTGGTATAAAGATGAATATAAATTTCAACTCTGAAGCTTCGTTTTTTTTCTTCTGATTTTAAAAGAAATTAAAACCTTTTCATGGGCCACTAAAGGTATTGTGAACCCTGGCACTGTGTCTACTCTTCCTAATGCATAGGTCAGTTAGCCACGATGTGTGTTATAGCGAAACTTCTTAGTTTCGTGTCAGAAATTTGAGAGGCACGAATTTCATCCACCCCCCTCATCTAACAGAGGAGGATACTAAGCTTTCCAAATGTGCAACAACCTGCCAATCATAGAGTAAGGAGGGACAAAATCAGAACTAGATCTCAGATGCCAGTTTCCTGATCTTTCCACTTCAATACACTGCTTTCTTCCTTTGAGCCTCTTCCCCAGAAGCCTTTTTTCCTGTCCCGTCTGCTTCAGGGTCTTCACATGATAATGAAATCATGGGTTCTTCTGCAAATCCAGCCTTCTGCTCATGCCCTGCATGGAGGTACCACCACCAGGTGGGTCACCTCTTCAGATCGACTTTTGCCATGGAAGGCCAGTCAGTCCATGGCCACAGTCACTCTGGGAACTCACGCAAACCCCACTAGGGAAAACACAGAGGATGCAACAACCCCAAATAGGTTTGAGCTTCTTTTTTTGGAACCAATCTTCCAAATGCATCTCTTCATCAAAATGAGCGACAATGGATGATAGAATTTGGGATAGGATCACTACTTGTATCTTAGACCAGGACTTTCTAGGGTAGAGTTCATATGGAAGATTAAGGGTTTATTCTTTGGGCTGTCAACCCTTCATCTTAGCACTTAAAACAAGTCAGACATTTTCGACACAGTCACTCAGCTGCAGGGGAATTGTTCTCTTGACTATGTACTGCAGAGAACAGTCCCATACTAATCTTAAGAGCCCCCACTGGTAACCAGACTTTATCTTCTTTTTTGTTTATCCAAAGTGGATCTACATCTACCTGTGAATACTGTTAAGTTTTAAATAGGTTTTGTGTTTGAGGAAATAAAAACAGATCATTCTTGAGTCTGCTTCCAGCCATCTGTAACTGTCATCATACCACTAGAAGGTTCTGACTTCATGCTAGCTGATTTTATTGTTTATAATTATTGAGATAGTAATATGCCACAGGAAAGAACACATTTAGCAAAATTCATTTTTTACAGTGAAGGCTTTCTGGCTTATTTTGAGGCCCAACCAAAAAGTAGTTCTAATCTATTGGGAGATAATATAAGTAATCTTCAATTATGTACTCCCACAGGTTTATTGATTCAAAGATTATTCAACTCTGATATCTTTTAAAAATATAATTCTAATATAGAAAAAAGAGCATGGCATTTGGAGGCAGGCAGAACTGCTTTTGAATCCTACCTCCAGACTTACTAGCTCTGTGATCTTAGGCAAAATAAATTAGCTTTTCTGATCCTTTCTTGCCTCATCTGCAGAATGGAGTACATAATACCCACTTAGGATGTTGTTTTGAAGATTAAATTATCTCAACAAATATTGATTGAGTACCTCCTTTGTGCCAGGCTCTTTTCTACGTGCTGCAGATACCACGGTGAACAAAACATAAGATTACCGTGCTTGTGCAGCTGATGGTCTTAACAGGAGTTCAATATTTCCCTCTTGGTTCTTAAGTCATTAAAGAGAGTGTTGCCTGAGAATGGATTGGAGCTGTATTTCTTGTACCTGTAGTTCTAAAATAATTATCCTTCTTGTTGTAGCAGATTTTAAATTATAACTAAGCTGCTAAAGGCTACTTAGCTATTCAGCAGGACCATTTATAGATTTTTACCATTTTTTTAGTACATAAAACTTTAGTTATCTGTAGGGCAACATTTATATTTGCAATAAATATTTTGCATTTGTTAATGTATACTGTTTTTGAGTAAATATATTTGCAATATAAATTTTTAGAGGGGTAATATACATTCTTCAGTGCATGAAAACTCTGAATGATAAGTTGTTACCTTCTCCTGAGACTGGCCACTGTCCAAACTTGCACATTCACAGCTAGCCATAAAGAGATCTTTTGTCAGTGGTTATGTCACTGATGGAACAAGTCGCTCCTTTTTAATGGTGATGATGCCAATGATGAAGTGATCTAGAAAGATCTTTCTTTTTCAAATAGATTTTCTGCCTGGGATGGTCAGAGCACATCCTGACCCTTCCACGGATATATCTGATAATCAGCAACTAGGCTAGATAAAATAATGATAACTGGATAACTAAGCATATTCAGGATGGTTACTTATGTAACCAATATAAATTTATAGAAAAATGGATGATTTATTACTTGTTTTGGAGAAATGAATGAAGAGGCAGAATTTAAGAAATTTCCTAACATCAATGAGCCCAAAATCATGTCATTTCTAACCTGCTCAGGCCATCAGATTAGCATTGTCTTCAGTGGAAAGGTTTGATTTGCAGGTATTTATTTTTTACCTAAGATTTGGTAAGACAGCCTTATTGCTGGCTATATATTTGAATTTTACTTGAATGCACCGTTGTAAAACTATCATTGGCATCTCAAACTGTTGGTGAAATTTCTGGGCCAATGTCATCTAAGGTAACTAGGTTATGATGAACAACCAGTAGAATAGATCTTTAAAATGCATACTGTCTCGTATTAGCACACACATACATTTTGTGTGGTTCCCTTCAGAAATAATTATATTGTTTTAAAATAATAATAGGTAAGATAAAAGATAAGGAAATATAAAGCTAGCCAACTGTGTGATCATTCACCTGACTTTCTGGGAATGCCATACTCTAATTACTAACGTATTGCCAGTCAGATCTATTACCTAGAGAAGAATGCTTGAAGCAAAGAATGTCTGATATTAATATTGCTTACAAAATCATGTCTTTACATTTTCTCTATGAATATAAACAATAAGTTGTTTCAAAGATGTTCGTCTCCATATCCCCAACATGCCTATTGCCTGCCAATGCCTACCTGCCACCTGGTTCCATTTTGTAAAATACTTATTAGAGTTTGAAAATCATAGCATTCAATTTCCTGTCTTTTCCTTGAATGTGCAAACAATTCAGCAAGAGCAGGACAAAGTTGCTTTTTTTTTTTTTTAATGACTGTTTAAGAGGTATTAAATAGTATTTAAACTTGCTAATGGGTCAGTTTCCAGTTCTTCCATCTTTGTACTCTTGAGAAAATCTCCAGTGTTGGAAGGTAAACACATATCCTGACCTAGTTTTATCTAAGAAGTTCTTTGTCCCTTATATCTTTCCACCAAATGTAAATACCAAGAGTATTTGGATCTTTCAGGGTTTTAAAAACTTGACTTTCCTTTCTTCTTACCTATGAGTGGGATAAATTTCATCCTGATCCACTGATCTTAGTATCTAGAGTAGCCACTGGATCAGAAAAACAAAGGGAATATTCCACTCAGCTTCTTGGGATTCTGTCTTCAAACATCATTTCTAAATTTATGCACTGCTGGTGCAAACTGGCACACCCTTTTTGGAAGCTAATTTGGCATTGTTTCCTAACCTGCTGTTGATACACACATAATTTGGCATTATATATCAACAGCCTTAAAAATCTTTATAGCCTCTGACTATACAAAACAATTTAACATTCAGACAAAATGTTCTATAAAAGATTTTCATCATGTTGTTTTTAATAAATGAAAAATTGAAAACCTTTTATATCTTAATGTCCAAGAACAGGAATTGGTTAAATAAATCTTGGTGCATCCATATAATGGAGTTTTAGGCAACTATGGTCAGGGCTGATGTTCTAGAAGAATTTCTAAAATCACATATAAAAAATTCTCATGCTACAATATTGTGATAAAAATTCAAGACAAAATTGCATGCATGGTATGTATGATCTTAACTATGTGTAAGTAATATGAACAAGGAGGGAAAAAATAGGACATATACCAAAATGTTAACATGGTTATTTTTATTCCTTTCTTAAGTTGAAATTTTTTCTATACATCTTTCTATGTTATAGAAATTTCCCATAACTTTTAAGATACAGAATAAAAAAACCAATGGAGCAACTGATGCTCTACATGTCTTTGTGTCCACGTCATCTCTTCGGTGAGCCATAGACTGCATTCTGCTCGGCATTTTCCTAGGAATTTACAGCATACATTCTCTTACTGGAGAAAAAAACAATTATAGAGAGGCAATGATAAGAATCTGTGTCACCTAGTCTCTGTTCTTTTTCAGCACACAACAGTTTTGCCCTTTATATTAATCGAGATGAGGACATCGCACCATCAGTATCCCAGCAGGAGCAGCGGACTTGCCGCCATATGTACCTTCGCTGTTGGCTATATATTATGGTAAGGACCATGCCTGCTGGGCTTTCTTATTGTATTAGATTTTGCACTGCTAAATTTGGGCGCATATTTCATTATGGATATAATCACTAGCAGATTCACACTGTGTGCCTCATTTGGTCCAAGACCTGGGCTTTGTCTCGTTTCCCCAGATGCTTATATTTTTAGAAAGTATATGCCAAACCTCACACAACAGGAATTTGTTGAACAATCCCATGTAAGCAGTGGTTCTTCCAAGGCTACATTTTTCAACTCTTTTTCAAACTAAATGTTTTTCTTGGACACCAGTTTTATTGCTTAAGGGCTTTTTTGCTTGGGATTTTTTGTTGTTGTTGCTTTTGCTGGGGGCTGGGGGAGTTTCAGCGAACACAAATGAGAACAGAAGAAATGACCTCTTAGAGCAATGGCTTTAAATTTACTAGGAAACAAGTGAAAATGTACATTTTCCTTAGTCCATTTAAAACGTATTCCAGAATTACCTATTACATAGAGAATGCACTAAACTGTTTTGTTTTTAAATATTGGGGTAAATAAACCACAAGAAATCTTCATTTGGTCTGTGGGGTACAGTTAAGTCCTAAGTGTGAGCTGCCAAATTTATCTCATAAAAGAGTTTTTGCCTGGCAAGTTTACCACACATTAATTTCCATTCTTATCAGGTTTTAACACTTCGAAAATTATCTTAACCTAGAGAATTTCTTATTTCTCTTTATAATTCCAAGTTCTCTTTGATATATTAACACACACAGAGGAGGTCCCTCCTGCCAGCATTTCTGCCTCTTGGGACTCTTTTGTCCTGAGTTCTGGGTCACCGTTCCCTCCTTTAAGCCTGAAGGACTGGATAATGTTCTCCCGAACACCCCTCCACTGTGCTTAATCCCACCAAAAGCCTGGAGCTCTCTGGGAGGCCCAGTCTCCGTGGAGCATTTTGCTCCAGCTGGAGAAGAAATATAAAATAAAGGTCAGTACAGTACTTCACATACTTTGCATAAACAATCACATAATGCCCTAGATCTGAGCAGAAAGAGGATTTTCTTCCAGGAAGTTACACCCTGTGGCTGGATCTCAGGGGACATCCAGAGGATGGACCCCAGAACAAGCATGAGGTCAAGTTCGTCCCATCTGCCACCCCATCAACGTGAAGACCATTGGCGAGGACTGGGGAAGCATTTATTTCCCTAATCACTTTCTAAGCTTTCTTCCCCCATCCAAACCTTAAACCTTTGACTTTCTATGATTGTTAAAAGAAAAAACAAAAACAAGTTCAAACGATCAGGACTCACAGATACAATGTGACTAAAGTTATGTCTTAAAAATGAACTTGTATACTTTGTACATACGAACTTGATAGTCAAATAACTGTCATCTTTCAAAATAGTCAAGTAGAGAGTCTACACAATTATTCCAGAGATGCCACGATGTTTAAAACCCATCTGGAACTGCCTACAGCATTACTTTAAAATCAACCCTTTAGTCCCTACCCCCACTCCAAATACAGTCTTATTACTTTGCACTCATCTTTGCTTACCTGTAGGAAAGGCAAGTTCTTCACTCTGGGAACTCTGAGTGTGTTTTTGCAAATTCGGTTATATGCTATTAAATTATCTGCATCTTACAGAGCCCCAGAGGTTCAGAAACTATGTAGTTTCTGATGGCCTGTCTTCCACTGTGGGTACAATCAGTCCACATCCCAAAGAGACACATGGGAGATACCACACAGCCCTCGTTGTAGACCCCCAGGAGCCCTCATTAAAATGAAGCCTTCCTCACGCTCTGCGCGCCAAGTGAGGCTTGCCAGCTCCGTGTACTCCCTAAGCAAACCGGGACTTGTTTGGACATGTATTTGCATTAACCAGCGAATTCCCTCAGATTTGTTCTGAGGAAAACTTCCAAAGGAGACTTTTTCCTTTGGTGTTCTGCCCTGGGCATTCATCGCTATGCCAAGAGCTAAACAATGATTCTCATATCATGTCACATTATGTAAATCTAAGGATTTTAAATGTTATCAAAAAAGTACTGGCTCTTGTTCCTTTCCAGACTATCTCAGGGCTGGCATACCAGTGACACAACAGCGAAAGGTTTGGGATATGAAATCTTTTGATAGCATATACCAGTGTTGTAACTGGACATACCAGAACCCCATGCCAAGATGGAAGAAAGCATTCCTCTTTTCACATGCTAATCATGAAATAAATAGACGTCCTTCACAATACTGAATATGGTTGAGCTGAATCTGTATCTGGGGGCCTGGGGGCCAGGCTGTCTGTCTGCTTCACTGGGACTCTGACTTGCTCTCTGGTCTTACAAGTCTTGTCTCCATCTGAATCTATTCTCTTCCTGGGTTTGGGTAGCGAGAGTTGAGAAAGCAAGGGATGCCCGCACTTTCCCTCGTTGACTGGTTTCCACTGAGCTCCCACGCTTAGTGGCTCCATTTCCTAGCCTGATCTCAGTCCTCTCTGAGCTTAGCATCGGAGGCCATCCCTGCCTCCTTTCACTCCCACTTCTGCCTCCCCACCGTATTTCTCTCTCCAGTAGCCAAACGTTTGGGACACAAACATCCCCCTGTGCATCTATGGGGGAGCTGTTAACTTCTTCCCTGGCAACTTCCCCTCCATCATGAACCCCAACACACACATTTCTCTGCACCCTACTGGTGGGATTTCCCCTACTCAATGAGAGAATCCACACTGCTTCATGTTGGATACGACACAGAGGTCTCCTTGGTTTCTAATATAACAGTAATTATCAGGAATCATGATGAGTATCATTCATTTGAGCCAGACACTGTGCCAAGTGCTTTCCAAACCTTGTCTTGCCCTAAACAATCCCTTGAGATAGGCATGGTCTTGCCCATTTTACAGAGAAGGAACCTAAAGTTTAGCGAGATTATGTGACTTGCCCAGGACAAGCCACTGGACTATTGCCAGTACTCTGGTGCAAGCCTGGGCGTGTGGCTACGGAGTGTGCAATATCAACCGTCCCTTCCACTGCCTCTCACTGTGGCAAGAGTAACACTAGGGGTGGACATGTTAAGTGATTGTTTGCTTTGGTTTTGGAGAAATACATCAGAAGCAGCCAAGTCTGGCTGCTAAGCCCACTTCCTGGGTTGGAATTCTGGCCCCTACACTTAACCCTTCGCAGCCTTGGCTCTCTCAGATGTAAAGCAGGGGGAGGGCAGCACATACCTCTAGAGCCAATAGAATAATCCTTGGCTCAAAGCAAAAAGTTTCTATATTGGCTATTATCCATTCTCAGAAGCTCCTCGACAAAGGAGTGGGTAATGTTTCCTTTCCCAAGGGCTTAAGAATTGTAGTTCCTTTTACTCGTCTGGCTCACTTGTACACTCTTCACTTTAAAAATTAAAAACAACTCTAAAGGATATGGAAATATCATTGTTATTATTTTTAATTATAAAAGAACTGTTAGGAAATCTTCTAGGGGGCTGGGCAAAATAGGGAATTTTAAGGTCATGGGCTCCTGACTGCTGTCACCCTCTAGTTGACATATTATACAAGGGAAGACATTTCTGCTCCACCAGGTGTGGCCTTTTAGAGCCGAATCTGTTCCCAGGCTGCCTCCCGCTGCTCCACAAGCACCTGGAATCCTTGTCTCCCTACAGTTCTGCCACTCATGGCTCTGCTTTTCAATCTGCAGGACACAGAAAGAGGAAACCAACTCAAACTCTACAAAATTACATCCCTAAGGGCTCACCAGAGGTCTCCTCTGACCCAAGGAGTCTTCTTTCAGCCCCTGGCCATTCCCCCTTCCCCTGGTGGCTTCTCATTCAGTCAGAGCCCAATGATCTCAGCACCTGTGAGTAATACCTGCCAACCCCTACGTGCAAGGCACATCAGGAGTGAGTAGGTGTTAGCGAAGGGGATAAAATGGATCCTGAGAGTTTCTTCTTATGAATAAATATTTCTTCTCACTGCTGTGAGCTTATTTAAAACAAAACAGAGATTTCTGTTGTCTCAGGGCCCTAATGGTTTCAGATAAATTCCATATTCCAAATCTTGTTTCCTCAAATGTGTTCATTGAATAATTTTCCAACACAGAAAGTAAACCAAAGTAAAATCAGAACAAAGTATGATCTTCCTTTTGTGATGCAATCCTAAATTATCTCATGTCAGAATTCCGTCTACCACCAAACTTGATTATCTCTCAGCCGGGCAATTGTGGGTTATTTTTTGTTTTCCTATTGAAACGTTTCTGTTTTCTCAAGTTTCTGCTGGAAACATACATTATTAATTTATTTTGCATGTATTATTTTTAAACATGAGAAAAAAATTCTCAAAATAAAAATAAGTATACTCAAATTCAAAACTCTTAGAATTTTTAGCCATAACAAGATTTTTAGCATAAAATTTGTACCCTCTTCACTAAGAAAATGAAATTTTAGACCACATTAAAGTCCTTCCATTGGATCCAATGCTTCTTTCCAGTTAAACAAATCTGCCCAACAGGTAGTTGTTCTTTGACCGGCAGATGACATTTTTCTCTGTTCAGCTTGAACCTTTCAGGCCACCGCAACTGCCTACACAGTTGACGTTTGCGTCTGTAGTAGCTCACTCAAGTTTTCCTGATTTTCCGGCATTTGGAGAACTGGGTCCAAGCTGAACAAATAAGGTGATGAATACGGCTCAGTCTGAAGACAGATATTTTCTTGGGGATCTTAAGAGACAACCAAAAGACTCTGCTCCCTTCCTCATCCCCAAAGCCAGCCATGCTCTGCGATGTCCGTCTTCCCCACGCTCCGCCCCTGCCAGGCTGGAAAAGGGGGAGATGGCCTTTGCAGTCTTGAGTTTGGGGTCTGGGGGAGCCCATGGGGAAGGAAGTGCCTCTCCATAATCACCAAAGCCAAGTGTGAGGCGCCAAGAGAATCTTTGGGGGTGAGGCGGGAATCGCATTTAGGAAGCAGTCTTGTTAGCCTTCCTGTGCCTCCTGCCTGAGCAAGGAAGGCTATGGCAGTGTGGAGGGGGAGGAAAGTGTAGAGCGGCCTGCGATCCCATCACTGTCTGTGTCCAAGATGGATGAGTTTCTTGCGGATCATGTTTGACATAGAGGAACGTTGCTGAACTTGAGCTCTCTTGATGGTGGCCCACCCTGGGGGAGTGTTTCACAGCAGTAAGAAACTATGGGGAAGCCAGACGCAGTAACGAAGGCCTGTAAGCCCAGCACTTCGGGAGGCCAAGGCGAGAGGATTACTTGAGGCCCAGGAGACCATCCTGGGCAACATAGCGAGACCCCATCTCTACGAAAAAATTAAAAACATTAGCTGGCATAGTCGCACACTCCTGTAGTCCCAGCTACTTGGGAGGGTGAGGTGGGAGGATCTCTTGAGCCCAGGAATTTGAGGCTGCAGTGAGCTATGATCGCACCATTGCACTCCAGCCTGGGATGGAGCAAGTCTGTGTCTCAAAAATAAATAAATAAATAAATAAAACAGGGACAGAGTGAGACTCTGTCTCTATTTTAAGAAAAAGAAAAGAAACCACTGGGTGTGCTGCCATGGGCAGGAGCAAGGGAATGTCAAAGAGGTCCAGCTAGAGCCATCCAGATCCCCCACATGAGGCACCTCTTCAGAGATCCCTGTAAACCTCACACATGTGCACCCTTTGCAGAAGTGAGCATCTGGACTTCAGCCTCACAGCATTGATCAGTAAGTGGGAAGTTGGGATTCGCCAGAGAAACAGGGGCAGCCCCTTGCACACCCATAGGCAGTGAAATCAGGGGATATTCATCTTCCTTCCCTTTCCCCTCCCACACCCCCAGACAGGGAAGAGAGATCCCAGAACCAAGCCATGCCCTCCCCTTCTACTTCAGCATCCCTGAGTGGGTGGCAGAATAAAAAAGCGAAACCCCCTCCCACTCAGGGCTCCAACAATAAGCCTCGTATGTTCAAGGAAAGGAGAAGCCAGTGTGTCAGTGCAGAATGAGGAAAGGAGTGAACAGAGATTCCTGGGGTTGGGGGAGGATCCTTCAGGGACTTCTAGGCCATTGGAAAGACTTTGGCCTTAATTCAGAATGAAATCGGGAGTTATTGGAAGGTTAGAACAGAGAATTGAATTGACATGACCTAAGATATTTTTAAGGGGTCACTTTGACCACTGTGTTAAGGGTGGACTGGAGCAAGGATGGCATAGAGGAACGGGAAGGAAGGCTACAGAAGAAATACTGGTGAGAGATGCAGTGGCCCGGCCCCTGGTGCTAGAAATGGTGGTGGTAGGATTCTGGATGTATTTTGAAGGTAGAGTCAACAGGATTTCCTGACCAAATCTAAATTAAACTCCAGACTCACCCCCTTTAATAATTTAATAATTTTTAACCTTGGTATAGAAGGCAAAATAATGCCCATCCACCCACCAAAGATATCCACATCCTAATCTCAGAACCTGTAAGTATATTACCCTATAAGCACCTGGCAAAAGGGACTGTGAAATGTGATTAAGTTAGGGACCTCGTGTGGGGAGATTAGCCCGCATTGCCCAGGTGGGGCCGTCTAATCACAGGCGTCCTTAAGGGTGACGAGCTCCCCTCAGCTGTGAGCAGAGAGAGCCGTGACTATGGAAGAACAGTTAGAGTGATGCCTTCTGGGAAAGACTCAAACTGCTGTTGCTGGCCTTGAAGCTAGAGGAATGGGGCTGTGAGCACCATGGGCCACCTCAGAAACCAAAAGAGGCAAAGAAACAGAATCTCCCCTAAAAACTCCAAAAAGGAACGTGTCCTGCCGACATCTTTTGATTTTAGCCCAGAGAGACCTGTGTTAGACTTGTAACCTACAGAACTGCAAGATAAATTTATGTTGTTTTAACCCACGAGGTTCGTGGTAATGTGTTATAGCAGCAATAGAAAACTAGTACTTGGGCAAATCACTTAATCTTTCCGTATCTGGAAAAAAAAAAAAAAGTGGTGACGGCTATCAAGCAGGATTGCTGTAAGAATCAGGAAGCGGGCAGGCGATGTCCAGCGCATAACAGGCACTCAGTGCAGTGGCCACTGCTGTTCTGTTTCTGCACCAGGAGCGCTCAGGCCTTAGCGAGGCTGAACTCAGCCCTTTCTGCAAGTTTCTTCCCTCAATACCCTTAATCTATGAGGTAGAAGTCCAGACCTTTGAAGTCAGATGCCCCTTGTTTGGTTTCCCTCTTGCTAGGGTCCTTGAGCAAATTACTTCTCTTAGCCTCGTAGATACCACCTTTAAAGTGGGAAAGAATACCTACCTCCCAGAGTTTGGGGGTTCATGAGCACATGGTGACACTCAGGAAATGAGAGGATCTTTCCTTCCTCCTAGGCAACGAAAATCCTGAATGCCTGTAGAGTCTCCGTGGGAAACGTTCATTTTCTTTCTCTTTCCCACCACCCTTATTTTATTTTCATTGTATCCTCTGCTCTTCTTATGGGTTTTGGTCCTACTTTATAGGATTTGTGGCTCCTCGTAACCTATTAAGAATGCTAAAGAGTTTTTGGAGATTTTCCTGTGGTTCTTATGTTATCTCCAGAGCTCTGCTTTTCCCCTGAGAATTGTGAATGCATGTCATTGCTTTCCCATTATTCCAATCTGCTTGTTTTTATAAGGAATTTGTTGAGAGTGGGTTGTTTTATCATCTTCTAAGCAGAAGTCGGTTTGCACTATTGAGGTCTGGACAACTGAGAGTGTGGCATGCCCTCAGCCCCTCAGAGTGTCCACTTGGGTGTTGGTCAAATCCTTTTCTGTATCTGGATAGCAAAGGCTTATGCATATAGCCCATCTCACTTCCAAGTATTTATTATTCTGAGGTTTATTTTCTTCTATCCCCAACAGCTGCTTCTCAGATATTCTGGGAGTACATGAAGAACTAGGAGTCCCCATATGCTATTAACTTTGCCCCAGCCCCAAGTCATTTTTATATGTGATCCTTCCCGCACTCCCCACTACCTTGCAGCCATACCAACACCACACTTTCCCCATAGTCTGCTGGAGTCCCCAGTGTGGTGCTGCTTGTGTTCTTGATGCTGCCTGGTGATCTTCCCTTGGATTTCTCCAGCCATCTCTGCCCACACCCCTCCACCTCCACCTCACTCCCCAGCCCTCTCAGCAGCTGGCCTGGCCTTTTGTTTCACAGAGAAAATAAAACACTCTGGACAGGGACTCCTTTGGTTTCCTCCTGCAAACATCCTTCCTGCACCCATCCCCTCCCCGCTGACTGGGACAATAGGGGAAGAGCTTGCCCACCTTTCGCAGGCAACCCTTCCTTCTGGGCTCTGCCCCATCTCGGTTCTCCTGGGCCTTCATCTGTGATCATCACTTCATGCTGCTATTACTTCAGTCTCCCTGCTAGATCCTTCCAATCAACATTTGAACACACTATAGACCTAGTCTCTACCTTGCAAAAATTGTTCTTCTAGGACCACCCCCCTTTTATACATTGAGCTGCTGCCCTGTCTCCCCACTCACAGCCGAATTTCTCCAAAGAGTTATCTATGCTGTCTCTACTCTCATTCACATGTTGAAGAGACGAAGTAGTGCAGTGGATGAGAGAATGGATTCACGAGCCAAATTGTCTAAACCCTGAATTCTGCTTCTGCCAGATGACCTTGGGCAAGTCAATTATCCTCTCTGTGCCTCAGTTTCTTCATCTGTAGAATGGATAATAATAGTACGTCCCTCAGCAGGTTGTTGTGATCATTAATTTAATCTTTAGTATATGTTTAGCATATAGGACAGTACAGAGCATGTACTACGTTGTTATTATTATTATTAACCTACTCCAATGTGACTTAAGCTTGCATTATTTTAGCAGAACCTTTGCTGATGTCACCAGTGACTTATCTTTTGCTGAATTCATGGAATGCTTTGCAGACCTCTTCTCAACTGACATTTCAGCAGTTTTAATACTAAAATATCCCCTCTTCCTGAAACACCCTTTTCTCGTGTCTTAGGTGATACAACACTTCTGTTTTCCTCCAGTTCTCAAGGTGATCCTTCTCGGTTTCCCTTGCTGGCTCTTTCCATTCCCCATAAACCTCAGTGTTGGAGTTCTTCTGAGCTCAGCCCCAGGTCTGTCTTTTACTGCCTATTCTCCCTGGCTAACCCCATCTGCGTGGGTTTGCGATACCTCTGTTCTAGATCTCCAGCCCAGACCTCTCTCCACTGAGCCTCGTCCATATCTACTCCCATAGCAATTGCAAACCAACCTTATGTCATACTTGATTGCCTCATACCACCCCCAAACCTCCATTTCTCTGTCGTCACCCCCACCCAGTTGTCCATGCTGGAAATCTATAAGATGTCCTCAACCCATCTCTCCTGGGCCTACTCCAGGCAGCCACTCACCAATTTCTGGCTTCTGCACCTCCAAAGTACGTTTGAAATCTGCACTTTGCTCCATCTCCACTGCCAACACCATGGTCCAAGCTTCACTTCTCTCTCCTGAACCACTGCATAGAACTGACCTCTCCCACCCAACCTCTGACTATCCACAGGGTCCTTGAGTGAACCTTTGGAAACAAATATTAGCATGCCACTCCCTGACTCTGAGAATGGATAACTTCCCGTTGCTTCTGGGGATAAAATCCAAAATCCCTTTATGTGGTTTAGGGGCTCTGCATGTCCTGACCCCTGCTGACCTCTCTGCCCCCATCACCCTCCTCTTTCCCCTTTGCTTGCCAGCTCCAGCCACAGTGGCCTGCTCTCTGGTTGTCAAGAGCAGTAAGCGCCTTCCAACTTCAAAGCTTTCACTTTCTCCACACCCAAACCTCCTCCCCCTCCAGCCATGTTTCCCACCAGTGTTAACTCCAAGTCCTACTCATCTTTCAGGCTTCAACTGCACTGTCTCTTTCCCAGGGAGGACTTCTCGGATTCCCCAGACTGGATTCAGCTTCTGTGTGCTACACTATGATAATCTCCTGTCCATTTCTGCCAGGGGATTTTTAAAATAGTGTAGTTTTGTGGTTATTTGATTAATGTTTTTTTCCCCAAAGTCTGCCTCCCAAATTCCCTCCCCTCGCTGCCTAGAGCAAGAGAAAGATCAGCACTTGAGATCTTAAAGAAAATGAACAGAGCTTCTCTGTCTCCAGGATTCTAAGCTTAATCCAAACACATTTTCTTTAGACATCACGTCAATCAAAATGTCAGAGAAAATATTCTTAAGTTAGATTGTTTAATACAAGAAATTGTGACAGTACATGAGTTTTAAATGCAAGCAAAGTAGGAAACATGAATATGTGTGTGTATATACACATACACCCCTCTCTTACACTTAGTTCAATAGTAACCCTGTGAATGTTTACAATACCCCTGCTGTCCATTTCTCTAATATTGAATTTCAGCTTTATTGTTTCTTCTCTCACCTGCCTGATTCATTTAAATTGCCAGCTGAAGCTGATCAACTTGTAGGAGCAACCTCACAGGCTGTGCTCCCTGCCAAGGTGACATCCTATATGAGACATGACCCAGTTCAGGCAATAAAAACATTTCAAGAGGAGGAAAGATTTATTAGCAAAATTATAGCCTCTTCGTTTTCCTAAGGTGAGCCTTATCGATATCTTTGAGAGTATGAAAGCATTTTGAAGGCTCGGAGCATGCTTTCTGGTGGGCTGCATGGGAGGGGGTATGTGAAAATGTTTACAGAGACCCTGAGCCTCCCCCCTGTCTCCCCAGCAGATGGTTTCCACAGCTGGCAAGGACTGGCAGGAAACCAGTCCCCAGGCATTTGGGTCTCCCACAGCACCAAGCAGAGGCACAAATTAAAAACTGGTTAAAAATAAACAATTCAGGTGAGGAGATATCTGTGCCAGAGTTGAGCTTATACTCCTGGAATCAGTAGAAATTTACAGCCAAAATAACCCTTTCTTTGCAATATAATGGAAATAGCAAGAGAAACTTGAACTAAACTAACCATACAAAACTTTAGCTTTATACATTTAAATAGTTCCATTTCCCTAATTATTTTCAAAGGAAGAGAAACAACTAGCTTAATTATTATTATGATAATATTTTAATTCTCTCAAAATCTGAAAGGTCTAGGTGCCTGGCGACTAAGGACAAACTTCATTAACACATTAACTGCCATGTGAGTTGTATTTAACTCACACTAATTTTGAGCCTGGGGCCTCATGAAGCATATGTAACTCACACATCTCTTTACCTTGGGAGCTGTGTGGTGCGCAGGCAACTCCCGCTGCCATGCTGTGGCATACATGTGTCATGATGGGTGGCCCACTGGGCAAAATCCTGCAGTTGGTTTGTGAAAATTTTACTTAATTTTTTTTAATTGGAGAAAAAGATACAAATTTATTTAACATGTATTCCTGGAAGCCTTCAGAATGAAAACTCAGCTCTGATGTTCTTATTGTTACAATTAATATTGACAATTTGATTGCATATAACTCACAGAAAACAATAAAAATCACACATTTTTCATTAACTTAGAAAGGATCATTTTGTTTTTGAAGTTTTTATTCTATTTTTGTAATAAAACACTATGGCCCCAAGGAAAAAAAAAATTTTTTCTGGTATGGAAGTTAATGTGTTAACTCTGGCAAACAAGTGTTTATTGAGTGTCAGGCATTGTGCGAGGTGCCAGAGGGAAACAATGAAAAGGCTTTGGCTCTGCCCTCGGGGGCTTGCTGCTTGTAGAAGGATACAAGGAAATAAAAAGCAATTATCATACAGTTGATAATTATCATACAGTTGATATCATACAGTTGATCCAGGGCTGTGCTGGATAAGGGCTATTTGTAAGAGGAAAAATACCCAGGGATCTGAGAGTCCAAGGACAAAGGATGGTCCCTAACCCAGACTTAGAGGGTCATCTAAGGCTTCCCAAAGAAAGTGACCAGTGATGTATAAACTGCCCCTTTGAGAGTGAATAAGAGTTAGCCTTATGAAGGTGCAGGGTAAGAGAGTCCCAGGCAGAGAAAGGAGCTAGCCTAGAACCAGCAGCAAGGAAACCATAGTCAGGGGGCTAAAGAAGTTCAGTGCACCTGGAGCCATGGTCTTGTTGCCCTCCTCCAGTCACTACGATGTGAATTCCACCTCGACTCTCCCCACTAAAAGTGTTTTCATTGTGCGTTTCCAGAGCGTCCTTCTTTGAGCTGGTTCTTTGGTGGTTGGTTGGCTGGTTGGTTGGTCTGCCCATTTCCTATGTCGCTGTTCCTTCTCAGCCTCCTTGGAAGGGCCCATCCTTCTCCACACTCCCTCATGCTCCAAGCCTCTTAGCAAGCTTTCTTGCACTGCCTCCCATCCATTTCCCCCTTCTTAGCCAGAGAGTTTGTTTTAAAATGCAAATTTTATTATGTCAATCCTCCTACTTAAAACCCTTTAATAGTTTGTGTTTTTTTTCCAGTTTTGGTGTTTTGTTTTTTTTCTTTTTTGGCAGCACTTTTATTTTTTCTTGCACAATGACGTATCCTTGGGCTGTGATATTCTCACACAACAGTAGAAAAACAAGATGTGTAAGTCATCCTCAAAAGTTGAGAATTACGTACAAAAATCTGACATAAATTAAAACAAAAACGATGCATAAATTTACAGATTCAAATACAAACCACTTTGCATCTGTAGTGAGTAATTAAGCCCCATGACACCGTGCTGGAAAAGCATTGGATAAGAAAGAAAATGGAGTCCTATGGCTTGGATTAGCTCTGTTTTCTAGCTCTGCTGGAAGACTTCAAGAAAGAAGTGACAATTCATTCATAAATTCTTGCCAATCTCTGGGGAAATCCAGGAATTGTCGTTAGTACTTTGTTAGGATCAGATCAGGCTCTAGAGGAGCAAATAGCTCACAAGAAATTCAATCAGCCACCATATCAGGCCAAGTCCCCTCCACAAGCATGTTACTCTTAGTCTCCTTTCGCCACATAAAGTGCCAACCACATGCACTAAACTTTAAACCAGAAGTATGTAAAGAATTTTAGAAAATGTATTATAAAGAAATACTTAATTTGACTACAATGTGAAATAGTGCTATTTGCCTATCACACAAAGACAGGTGTCTTTTTAAAAAGGCATTTTCCAGGTAGGTGAGTCTGACATGAGATGGATGGCTCTGCCAGGGAAAACTTACACTTGTGGACTAATTCCTACAGAAAGTGCAATGTGTCTGCTGACTGTCCATTTGCAGTGGACAGTGGACAGGCCAAACCTGTCGGAGTCCTGCCTGCTGATTCTCACCTGCTGAAAGGACAAGACAGAAGCCACACATAGTACTTGCAATCAATGGAGGAATAATCTTAATTTTCATTGCGGTTAGTTCCAGGGCGGTGACATCTGTCTGTTCAAAAGTCACTAATAGCAGGATACATGGTAGTACTACCAGACCACATGGTACGTGTTGTGTTGGCATATAGATCTTTTCCAAAATAAGTATCACATCTCAAGGTTGACTTGGAAGTGCTCTCATGCATGCCACCTAGTCCATACTTCAGGAGGATGGCTGGAAAGAACTTGTGGATTCATGACCCTCTCTCTCACTGACAGAAATGATCAACTGACTGGCTGTCAGGGAGCTTAGAGCTCTTCTCCAGGAAGGACAGTAAGCAGTGGCAGCTCCTGTTTAACATCCAGAACAAGATGATACCACTTATCCTTCGGATCATGTGCAATTTTCTTCTTGACTGTGATAGTGAAGTTGTAACCTCAGAATCTTTAGGAATATTCTTCCAAGTCTCAGCTAGCAGGGTCCAAAAACAGGATGACATGGGACAAGTGTAACTCTCATAGAGGGCATCATGTGGGTGCCACCATCACCCCACTCTGCAATGCCAAAAGTGTATGACCAGAAGCATTCAGGAACAGAATGGCTGGATAGCAGCACACATTGCTGGACCATTGAAGGTGTCCAACACGGTCTGTGCCAGGTGGCTTTGAGGTTCAGGGGAGCTTCATTAAAATGAACATGGTTGTTCCTCAGGAATCTCACTATACATGGTATAATGCCAGATTGTCCCATCTCACCTGTCAGGAACAGAGCCACAATGAATAGGATTCTTTGGTGGCAGACATCTCTCTTGTTTTGGGTTCGTCATCCATGTGATTATCCTTCTGTCCCATCCTACCATGGCCTCCTGTGTCTTGGAAAATGAGTAACCGAGGGCACCAGGTATAGTGGGTTGTGTCCTCAGCAGAGACAGCTTTGCTCATGCCTGAACCATTGTTAAGGGAAAGAGCAGTGGGCTTTTGATTCTTCTTAATACTTCCACTTGCCACATGCACATAGACAGAGAAGAGCTGGCAATGGAGTGAAGGGGGTATCTGGAGAGCTTTGCCTTGCCAGGATCCTTAAATGGCCTGCCTGACCGAGGCCCTGCCTACCATCCACTCTACCTCTTACCATGTCTACCTGCCCTTTATACTTCAGTTTCTTTCCATCCCTCAGGCATGCTGTGATGGGTGATTTTATGTGTCAAGTGGGCTAACAGGTGTCCAGAGAGCTGGTGACATATTTCTGAGTGTGTCTGTGAGGGTGTTTCTGGAAGAGGTTGGTGTTTGAATCTGCAGGCTGAGTAAATATCACCCTCACCAATGTGCATGGGCATCACCCAATCTGTTGAGGGCCTGAGTAAAGCAAAAAAAGGGAGGGAAAGCAGATTTGCTCTCTCTCCTTGAGCTAAACATCCACCTTCTCCTGCCCTCAGACAATTGGAGCTCCTGGTTCTTGAGCCTTCAAAGGCTCAAGACTTACACCATTGGCTCCTGGTTTTCAGGTCTTTGGATTTTGGCCAGAACTACATCTCCAGATTTTCTGGACCTCCAGTTTCCAGACAGCAGATGGTGGAACTCTTCAGCCTCCACAATCACTGAGCCAATCTCTCATAATGAATATCTATCTATCTATCTACCTACCAACCTATCTATCTATCTGCCATTGCCTCTGTTTCTCTGGAGGACCCTGCCTCACACACACACCATGCTCTTCCTTGCTCAAGACATTCATGCCTGTTGTCCCCACACCTGACATTCATTTCCAACCCAACCCATAACCTATTGAATTCCCATATGCCCAAGGGAATTTTTACCCTAAACATCATTTCTTCCAAGAAACCTTCCCTGATTCTCCAGTAGAATTTAGGTCTGTGCT
Organism: Mirza zaza; assembly: GCA_008750895.1. Lineage (NCBI taxonomy): Eukaryota > Metazoa > Chordata > Mammalia > Primates > Cheirogaleidae > Mirza > Mirza zaza. Next base: position 14,351 of record VSMD01016751.1, on the reverse strand, counting down.
TCTTCCCAACAGCTTATTTGGAATTACTCCTTAAATGTCTGGTTTTCCATACAGATAGAGAATTCCAGAGGGAAAGGACTATTCCTCCTCTGTTCATTGCTATAGTCCAACCTCCTACCAGAAAGTTTGGCTTAAAGTATTGTTAGCTGCAGAAATGAATAAATGAGGAAAGGGTGTAGGCACGTGTTAAGATATGATGATGGCAAACCAAGCAAGTTGTTATCGCTTGGCTTCTATTTTCTTTGTGATATGAAATTATCTAAATGTGAGAAGGAGCAGGGTGAGATGGGAGAAGTTGTATTCATTTTGTTTATTTAAGAAGAAATGGTATAATCAACCCATACTACCCATCATCTGCTTTCAACAGTTATCAATATATTGCCAAACTTGTTACATCTATACCTCAACCTTGTTGGGTTTTTTATAGAGATATAATTTATATATCATAAAATTCACCCTTTTAAAGCATACAATCCACTGGTTTGGGGAATATTCACAAAATTGCGCAAACATCACTACTTTCTAATTCCAGAGCATTTTTATCACTGGAAAAGAATCCTTATAGCCTTTAAGGAGTCAGTTCCTGTTCTCTCTTCCTCTAGTCCCTGGCAATGACTAATCTACTTTCTGTCTGTATGGATGTGCCTAGACATTTCAAATCAGTGGAATTATGGAACGTGTGGCCTTTTGTGGCCAGCTTCTTTCATTTAGTATAATGTTTCCAAGGTTCTGCCATGTTGTAGCTCGTATCAGTACTTTACTCCTGTTTATAGCTGAATAATATTCCACTGTGTGGGTATACCACATTTTGTTTATACAGTTATCAACTGATGGACATTTGGGTTGTTTCCACTTTTTGGCTAAAGATGGAAGTTTGAAGGTATAAAATACCCGCATGATTACAGGGAGAAAAAGCTAACAGGGAGGCAGAAGGATTTCAGGCCACCGAGTAGGCCTGGTGAAATTTGGAGACCACAATGTATGTTGCACAGTCATGTAACTTATGGCACCCAAACCCTTCAGAATCAAGCTCTGCCTCTTCCCAGACCTCCACACATCAGCTCTCTAAACTACTTGTAGTTCCAAGAGCTCACCTCTGGGATTTGCAGTGTTTTCTCTCTGCCTGGACCATTTTCTTCCAGGTCTCACAACCACTCCCAGTCTATCCTAGTGGCTCAGATCAGATGTCACTTCCTCCAGTAAACCTTTCCTGACCCTCTGAGCCAGTGTTAGGTGCCCTTGCGAGTACTCCCAGGGCATCCTCCAATCATCCCATGATGGGATTTCTAACTTTGCTTTGAAACGTCACCCCTGTGCCACCACTGGGCTAGAATCTTGTGGGCAAGAACTATGACATTGACCAAATTATCCCCCAGGCCTCAGGTGGGGCCTCCTGCCTAAGAGAGATTCAGTAAATGTCAAAGGAATACATCAATGAATGAATGGTGCATAGTTTCAAAAACATGAATCCATGAGGATAGAAGATGCTAAGAACTAGGGCAGGATAGGAATGTGGGTATCTTTCCAACACATTGGCAGTTGAAATTCCTCAAACATCAATTTTTACACCTTTAAAAATAAGTGAGACCTGGAGTAATTAATGTTTATCAAAACATATTTATTTGTATTTCTGGACAAATGTTTCATCAAAGTGGAAAATAAATCTTTCAGAAATATTAGCTTCACAATTCTCTCGTTTTCTGTCTTTGCCTACATTTGGTACTCTATTCTTGAATGATGATTTCTAGAATAAAACTATAAAGAGAGAAGAGGCTGTTCATCCAGGTGCACACAGGTAGAGAATAGGATACTAGCCAGGATTCCAATTATAATTTATCGGCATTAGAAATGACCCCAATAATCATTGGAGAGGGTGAAAATGCTTTTTCACAAGACAGAAAACTACTAGTGATATGCCTCCCCCTACTCATTACTTTCAAAGAAAGAAAAAAATTTTTTGTTAACTAAATTAAAACTTTTTCCACACACATGCCTAAAAATTACTAAATTATGGAAAAACCAGGGTTTTTAATAGCATATTGAGTTCAAAGGGATATTTCCTAGTCTTGACCAAATAAATCCTTCATTAAAATAGCCACAAATGAGAAATACAGCTTCATTTTCAAAATCATATACTAAAAGTCGTTAGAATGAATTTTCCTTTGAAGAAGGCATCATGTAGAAGAAGAAATATCTGACACATACAAATTAAGTGAGGGCAATCTATTTAAATGTAGCTGGCAATGATCCATCTTCTTAGTTCACTTTTAATATTTTATTTCTAAGTACATGCATCTGTAACTGTGCAGCTTCTTTTTGCAAGAGACAAATAGTGGGAGATGGCCTTAAATTGACTCTTGTTTGCAACCCAAAGTATATCTTAATACAAGTTCCCCTGTGCTTATCTAATAATGAGATTGGACAAGAATAATGCTACCTCGGATTACAACGTTCAAGGTATTCATTAAAGTTAATGATCAGTGCTCTTGTATAGAAGCTTATGCCTAATGTTGATCGGCCTGTTATTGTGTGGCATTTGCTAATATTCAAGTAGCAAGGAGCTCACCACAAAGGCCATTAGGTAGGTTTCCATGGTAGCAGTCTTCCTTTTGTTGTTCGCATTTGTAACGGAGACAGTATCCAAACTCACCATGTCACTGCTTAATAAAAAGAAGTAGAATATTGGTACTCCCAGTAGAGTCAGGAAGCTGGACTCTGGGTGCGACAACAAGGGCAAGCGTGGTGTCCACTCAGTTTTTCTCCTAAGCAGCTGTCCACTAAGCAAGGAGGACCAGTGTCCCTTTGATCTTTGTACATGTTAATAACGTTCAATTGTCTTGTATTATTGCTCTAGGGACAAATGGAAATCAATGATGAATAGAATGATTTCGTCAGTGCTGAATCTTATGAGAGACAGTTTATAAGAGTGCATTGCAAAAAAATATGGAAGAAAAAAATTCTACTTTTTAAGATAGAAGGATAACATTGAGGAATGAAAATAGCTTTGGATTTTGTTGAGCTTGTGTACGTGTTCACTTTTCCCAGTGACTCAACACCTGGATTTGATCATTGTCTTTATTGTCTAAAATAAGTGCATTCTAGTAAGTGTCACTTCTCATTGGTCGTGAATTGATTATTTGAGTTCACAGCAGCACATGGGAGCTTTATTATGCAGCCTGGCTTGTTCTGTTCTGAGGTCAACAGTGAAGTCAACTAGTTCTCAGTCATTCAAATAAAGAGAAGAATTGACTAAGGCTTAAATTAATGTCCTTCTGTTATTTAGTCCTACCAAAACATCATTTCTGCCACTAGCTCAGGAGAGAGTAAAAACTGTAACTTTTAATTTAATTCACCTTTCTCCTTCCTATAGGCCAGGAGGTCTGAAAACATTTATGAATGGGTAGGTCTTTAGTGCTTCAACTTTAGCTCCTTTAATTTGTGAAATTTCCACAAGGTGTTATATGGCTTTCCCTTGTAGTTTTAGCATTCAACATAAATGGATTAACTGGGTATAACATCCATGGGTGTGTGTAAAGTTTCTGCCATATGTTAAACATATTTTTAAAATATTATTTAAAAGAAAACTTCAGTTGGATGGAGAACACAAATTATTATGGATGGGAGTATGCTTTTGTCCAGTAAGGCAGAAATTTGTCCCAGGATTGAGATGGAAGAAATTTAAACTCAATCAAGGGTTAAAGGTTTCCATCTTGCAGTTGTTACAAAGCGTCCATTCACCGTTAGGGCGGATGATGAGAGAATGTGGACTTTCCCAATGGAGGGATAAGATGGAGATCAGGGCAAGGGAGAGACTGAAGGTCAGCAGGGCTGGAAACCGGAGCACTTACTGATCAGGAAGAGAGCCCCTGGCAGGGGACTCTGCATGGGCAGGAGCAGAGGCAGAGCGTCCAGAGCCAGGCCACAGGACGGGGTGGGCTGGTAGTTTCCTCCATTGCTTCCAGAAACCTAACAGCGAGTCAGACCACTCTTGGAAAAAGGAAGATCCTTGATTGTTTCTGGAGTGAGCAAAGCACTACCATTTTCCCATTTAATAAATTATCAAAAGTCTAGCATTTTGCCTCTGTTTAATCGATATAAAATTAGAATTGTCCTTAATTTTGAATGAAGTCACCAGTGTTGAGGTGGAAATTCTCTACTTTTTTTCTGAGCCATCTTCTTCATGAACTTACCTTCATTTGCTGGTTCATTTATACCAGAAATATATACAGTGCTCACTACAAGTTGGTTGTGCTAGCTCAGATAGACTCAAAATTGAATGAGACCCATGGTGAAAAGCCCAGAAAACCTCTGCGTTTCTGGAAAGGGGAGTGAAAATAGAGACCATTTTGAAACACACACAGAACATTCTCAATAACAAAGGCCTTCTTGGAAGGGGAAAGACTTTACCAGAGCTTTATATACCTGGGGGAAGTGAAATTACCCAGCTCTAGGTCCCTCTAGCTTTCCTCTCTTACAGCCCAGGGACACAGACTCACGAAAAGACTGATATTTAACCATAAGATGCCAAAACACATCCTCTTCCCCACAGCTACTGCCACATCCACAGGGCTTCAGTATAATAACCGCGATTATAATTTAAAGAGCTACAATACACAGATGCTGTTAAAGGAGTTCTTAGGGAAACTCAAAGACAAAAGGGAGAGAAAAACAAGGACACTAAAGGCAATTGAAGTATCTCCCACCAATGGCTATAGCAAACTTGAAAACAGCCCCAGTCATAGTCAAACTAATATAAAATCTCATGCTAAAGATCCGTTTACCTCAGTTTCTAGTACTAGATGTATCAACTTTGGCCTTCAGCAAAAAAATTACAAGTCACGATAATAAGCAAGAAAAAATGCAGTTTGAAGAGACAAAGCAAGCATCAGAACCAGATATGGCACAGATTTGGGGATTATCAGGCAAGGAATTTAAAATAACTGTGATTAATATGTTAAGGCTCTAATGGTAAAAGTAGACAGCAGGCAAAAAGAGAGGGGGTATTGTAAGCAGAGAGATGGAAACTGTAAGAAAGAATCAAAAGGAAATGCTATAAATAAAAAAAAAAAACACTAACAGAAACTAAGAATGCCTTTGATAAGCTCATCAGTAGACTAGACACAACCAAGGATAGAATAAGTGTAAGTGAACTTGATGATTGGTCAATAAAAACTTCTTAAACTGAAATGAAATGAGAAAGAAGAATGAAAAGGATAGAACGTACTATCCAAGCACTGTGGGTACAATTTCGAAAGGTGTGACATATAAAATTGGAACACCAGAAGGAGAAAAGAGAGAGAAGAGAAGAGAAGAAATAAGTAATAACGGCAAAGAATTTTCCAAAATTAATGATAAACACCAAACCACAGATGCAGATTCAAAAAGCTCAGAAAACACCAAGCAGGATAAATACCAAAAAATACACACATGTCATATTCAGGCTATGAAAACCAAATCCAAAAGGAAAATCTTGAAAGAAACCAGAGGGGGAAAAAACATCTTTACTTACAGAAGAATGAGGAAAAGAATTATAGCATACTTCTCTTCAGAAACCATGCAAATAAGAAGAGAATGAAATAAAATATTCAAAGTGTTGAAAGAAATAACCCATCAACCTAGAATTCTATATCCAGTGAAATTATCCTTCAAAAGTGAAGAAGAGGTAAAGATTTTCTCAGATAAACAAAAAGTAAGGTAACTCATCTCCTTCAGACCTACCCTAGAAGAAATGTCAAAAAATATTCTTTAGGGAGAAGGAAAATCACATAAGTCAGAAAGTTGAATCTACATTTAAAAAAGAAGAAGAAGAAGAAGAGAACAAAAGAAGAAATAAAGGAAAAATAAAATATTGGATGTTTAATTCTTAACCGATCTACTAGAGAAGTGTTGTTTAAAGTTATAATAGTAACAACTTACTGGGTGATTAGAGTACATGGAGAAATGCAGTAAATGGCAGTGTTGTTAAAAGGGATGGAAGGGAGGAATTGAGGATACCCCATTATTATTAGGTACTACTTATGGAGCAATATGTTATTTGAAGTGGATGTAGATTTGTTGTAAAGGTATATTGCAACTCCAGGGAAGTACTAGAACAAAATGCATAAAAGAATTACTTCTAAAAACTTAGAAGTGTACTAAGAGAGAAGAGAAAATAGAATCATATAAAATACTCAGTTTAAACCAGAGAAAGCAGAAAAGTGAGGGAGGGATTTAAAAAAAGAAACAGAAGCCGATTACAATAAATAGTAACTATGGTAGTTACAAACATGGTCGTTATTAATCCGACTATATCAATAATGGATTTAAATGTAAATAATCTAAATATACCAATTGAAAGACAAAGATTCACTCTGGTATGCTGAGGTGGGAGGATTGCCTGAGGGTCAGGTGTTCGAGACCAGCCTGAGCAAGAGTGAGACCCTGTCTCTACTAAAAATAGAAAAATTAGCCAGGCATTTGGGAGGCTGAGGCAGGAGGATCACTTGAGGCCAGAAGTTTGAGGTTGCAGTGAGCTGTGATAATTCCACTGCACTTTAGCCGGGGCAACAGAGTAAGACTCTGTCTTGAAAAAAAAAAAGACAAAGATTATTATAGTCGATAAAATAACAATACTAAAATACATATTGTCTATGAGAAACTCACTTTAAATATAAAGACACAGATAGGCTTAGAATAAAAGGATGGAGAAAGATATAACATCCTAACACTAATCAAAATAAAGCTAATGTAGGCATATTAATTTCAGAAAAGTATACTTTGAACAAGGAAAATGATCTGGGATAAACAGGATCATTATATTACAATAAATGGATTAATTCAACAAGAGGACATAACCTTTAATTTGTATGTACCTAGCAACAGAGCATAAAACATGTGAGGCAAAAACTGATAGAACTGCAAGGAGACATACACACCATCCACTATTATAATTAGAGACTTCAACAACTCTCTTTTAGCAATTGATAGATCAGGCAGACAAAAAATCCATAAGATAGTACCTGAACAGTACCACCAATCAACTTGGTCTACTTTGACATATAGAGAATATTTTATTCAACAAGAGCAGAGAACACATTACACTCAAGCTCACATAGAACATTTAACCATGTATGATCAACCAAGTATGATCAGCCATATTCTGGGCCATAAAACATACAAATTTAAAAGAATAGAAATCATACAAAGCGTGTTCACAGTCAAGAAGAAAATTAAATTAGAAGTAGCCAGAAAAGCTCAAAATATTTGGAGGTTAAATAACACAATAATATAATATATAACACATGGGCCAAGGAAGAAGCGTCAAGAGAAATTTGAAAACATTTTGAACTGAAAAAAAGTGAAAACACAACTTATCAAAATTTGTGGGATACAATGAAAGCAGTGCATTAATAACATTAAGGTTATTAATGTACAGTAAGGTTATTAACATTAAGTGTATTTATAAATTAAGGCTAATATATAACATTAAATGCATATATTAGAAAAGAAGTTTCTAATTTAAGTTTCCAGCTTAGAGGACTACAGAAAGAACAATTTAAGCCAAAAGCAAGCAGAAGAAATAAAATAATAAAAATTAAAATAGAAATAAATGAAATTAAGAACAGGAAATCAATAAAACCAAAAGCTGATTCTTTGAGAAGATCAAGAAAATTGATAAAATTCTAGCCAGGCCCAGCAAGAAAAAAAAGAGTATATAAATTACTAATATTAGAAATGAAATACGAATCTCACTACTGATCCCATAGAGATTAAAAGAATAATAATAAAACATTATAAACAACTCCCTGCCCACAAATTTAATAATCTAGATGAACTGGACCAATTCCTGGAAAGAAACAATCACCAAAACTCATACAAGGAGAAATAGATAATCATTATAGACCTGTGTCTATTAGAAAAAAAAAAAACATTCTGTAGCTGTTAAGCCCATTCTATAGTGCAGTTTAAGTCCAAAGTTTCTTTGTTGATTTTCTGTCTGGATGTATCAGTCTAGTGCTGAAGGTAGAATGTTGAGGTCTCCAATAATTATGGTATTGAGGTCTCTCTCTCTTTAGCTTTGATATTATTTCCTTTATATATAATATCTGGTGCTTCAGTGTTGGGTACATATATATTTAGAATTGTCATATCCTCTTGCTGAATTGACCCCTTTACCATTATATAATGACCTTCTTTGTCTCTTTTACAGTTTTTGTCTTGCAACCTATTTTATCTGATAGAAGTATAGCTACTCTTTCTTTGGCCAACAGGTATATGAATAAATGCTCAATATCATTAGTCATCAGAGAAATACAAATCAAAACTACAATGATATATCATGTCACCCCAGTTAAAATGGCTTTTATCAAAAAGATAGGCAATAACAAATGCTGGCAAATATGTGGAGAAAGCGGAACCCTTATACACTGTTGGTAGGACTGTAAATTAATGTAACCACTATGGAGAACAGTATGAAGGTTCCTCAAAAAACTAAAAATAGAACTACCATATGACCCAGTAATCCCACTGCTAGGTATATATACAAAAGAAGGAACTTCAGTATATGGAAAAGATATCTGCACTCCCATGTTTATAGCAGCACTACTCATAATAGCCAAGATTTGGAATCAACCTAAGTGTCCATCAATGGAGGAATGGATAAAGAAATTGTGGCAATATATAAAATGGAATATTATGTAGCCATAAAAAAGAATGAAATCCTGCCATTTGCAACAACATGTGTGGAACTGGAGAACATTGTGTTAAGTGAAATAAGCCAAGCACACAAAGACAAATCTCATATGTTCTCACTCATATGTGGGAGCTAGATATTAAAAACAATTGACTCCCATGGTGACAGAGAATAGAATTATGCTTACCAGAGGCTGGGAGGGGGAGCAGGGAGTGAGGGGTGGAAAAAAGTGGGGCTGCTCAATGGGTGTAAAAATGTAGTTAGGTAGAGCGAACAATATTTCATAATACAACATAGTGACTACAATCAACAATAGTTAGGCTATATTTTAAAATAACTAAAAAAGTGGGATTGGAATATTCTTAACACAAAGAAATGATAAATGCCTGAGGTGATGGATACTCCAGTTACCCTGATTTGATTAATTTACATTGTTTGCCTGTACCAAAACATCCCATGTACCCTATAAATATATGCAATTATTATATACCTATAATAATTAAAAATAAAAAAATTTAAAATAATAATAACAATAAAAACCAGAGAAACGGCTGAAAGGGTTGAATGTAGCTTCATCCAGGAGCAGGACAGGGCCTGCAGTTGGCGGGGCAGGGAGTTTCTGCTTTTCTGATAAAAATACTGTAGAACTTTTCATGGTTTAATTCTGATAAAAATTAAAATGAACTTTAAAAAGAAACACTACAACTCAACTTGAAAAAATACCAACTGACTCCACCACCCTCCCTTGCATTTGTGAGGGTGTAATATTATGGTGTCATCTAATGTCTGGGTTGCTGCTAGACTGGGAACCCTGTCACAAGGGCAGGGACCACAGGTACTTCACACACTGCTATATTCACATGTCTGAGTCCTTCTAGGCTCTGATACATATCCGTTGAATGAAAAAAATAACAGAAACATTTCGCAGTGGTAGAAGGACAGATGTGAGAAATAATAGAGAGATGGCCTCACTAAGATTTGACGCTGGGCGCTGGCACAAGGCAGGAGCTCCAGAAATGCCTGGAAAATTTGTTCCTTTTTAAAAGAAGGTTAGAAAGGACAGAGAGAGATTGGCAGTGCACGGAAGTACCAGGATCAAGGAAGACATTTTCATGGCAGGGCTATCCGGGACAATGTTTGCAGTCCTAAAAATAAGCATCTAGTGGAGGGAAGGACATAAAAGATGCTAGAGAGACTGTGAGGATAATTTCTGCAAAATATGGAAAATTATGATTTTTCCATTGTGGGAGTTAGGACGTTCTTCCTCCTCCCCTTCCAGAGCTAGCAAGTCTGCCGCAGCCAATTCCGGTGATTGCTTGGGCCGAGTAACATTTCCTTGCCGACCACACTCCCCACTCCCTTCTGAAAGAACACATGTTCCCTACGACATCCAATGTGTCAACGGGATGTTTGGCACCTATGTGCTTTAGAGAAGCCCCAAATGATTACAGTTAAGCAAAACAGGTCATGAGTTTTATTAAGGGAAATTCAAATTGAATTCTGTCCAGGGAAACATCACCATAAAACCAGGTAGGCTTTAGAAAGTGGGATTCCATGGAAGTACATCATTTAAAATCGATTTAGACGTGTGCCAGGAGATGTGCTGGGGGAAAATACTCCACAGTGGATGATTACTGGCCTGCCTTTATGAATAAACCACGCTGATATTTGTGATTTCGAATCAGGAAGAAAACACACTCCCTCATTACCTCATTATAGGAATTCATTCCGGGAGGCATGAACAATCTGTCTCTTTCCCCAGGGATGGGCGGAGGGACTTGTAACCTTGAAAACATTCTTATGTATGAGAAGTAGAGAAATATATATTTTTGGATATGGAAAAGTGTGGAAAGGGGTTTTGGTTTTTTTTTTTTTTTTTTTTTTTTGCTTTTTTGCTTGTTTCATTTTCTTGGAATTTTTTTTTTCAATCTCACATTAAGTTGTTTGTGCTAAGACCTTTACATTATCCGACGACTACATCTCTAAGGTAGGAAGTATTCTTTATACCACTTTACCAAAGGGGAACTTGAGGCTCAAAGAGGTTAAATAATATTCAAGATGACCTAACAAATATGTGGATGAGCTGGAAATTCATCTGAAGTATAGATGACATGGCCACATAGACAGGACCAGCTATATAAGTTGTGAGGCCCGGTGCAAAATAAAAATGTGGGGCCTCTTGTTGAAAAACTTATTAAGAATTTCAAGATGGTGACAGCAGGTCGTTAAACCAAATGTGGGCCCCTTCTGAGCACAGCCTGGTGTGACTGCACAGGACACACACCCACAGAGCCTGTCCCAGGTACAGATGCTTCCCAGATTCTATAAATTTGGGCTAAGTCCATTGAAAACCTTGGGACTTTCTGATGAATATTAAAATATGATTATGCCTTAAAAATTTTCTTAAAAAACACTCTGTTGAATGCACTGTATATGAAAATGGGCTTCTGTAATTTTATCTGTAACTGAGCTAGAGACTATTTCAACACTGCTTCAGATTGGCTTCCTATATTTGATATTTGCCTGTGAATTGATGCATTAATTTTCTGGCCTTGTCACGTACTTCACTAAGGATAACATTTTGAGCCATTTCCATCTAAGCAGAGGTCTTCTGTCCTATTCCCTGGGACCTAAAACCTGTTCAGTAGGAGTCTCAGCAAACCCACCACACTGTGACCTCCTCATGGCCGCACCCTTGCATGCCCACCACCGCTCACCCCACCTGACACAGAAAGGAGACTCAGGAAACGTCTGTTGAATAAATGAATGAGTACACGAACCCCAGAAAACTCCAGCAGAATTCTAGATTCTCAAAAGTAGAGCACAAACTAGTCTCTGTACAGTCAATACTCGGGTGACATTAGACAGGTAGGTTTCAAGAGGGGCCAAGTCTAAAGTAGCATTTGAGCCAAAAGTCCAACATGCCCTTGAAAAGTCCCTCGGGTTGGAGGTATCATGAGATGCGCAGAGACCCACTGGGTGAAAGCTGATGCACGTCCCCTATCTTACCTCTGCCTGCAGCACATGCTCATCGCCCGCCAAGCAGCACAGCAAATTCCAGTAGGTTAAATGCACATATGATGTTACTGTTTCTTAAGAGGTGAGTCAGTGCCTTCTCTGAAGAAAGTGTTTATTGCTTTATCCCTGCAGCAGTTCCTCCCCACACCCCACAACCAGGGGAAGTTGTAAAATCTGATCCCTGAGTTTTATAAGATAGTCTTGTGTTAAAACTTCACCCAAAGTAATTTATCTTGCATCTTGCAACATTTCTGTATCTCACACATTTTCTATAATGAGTATGAATTACTTTTATAGATAGTGGGGGAAAAAACAAAAAACTTTACAGAGCGATTTCATACTTAGATCATTTTTTGCTGCTGAGCATTTAGCTTTCCAGAGGCCTGTCCCCATTCACCACAGTCCCAGCCTTCAGAGCAGTAGAGGAGCCTGGCATCAGGCTGAGCAATGAACCTCAGAGGAGTGTCTCCCAGCATCTCCACTTACTTCACTCCTCTGGGCCTCAGTGTCCTCATCTGTAAAATGGTACTAATATAATACCTTCCCCAAAGAGTTGCTCGTATAAAGCATTTAGCACGATGCCTATCACTAAGCATTCAGTGTGGTTAGCTATTAGCCACTATTGCATATGAGTCTGTGTCCTATGTATCTTACGGGCTAACAGTGTTCCTCTCAAACAACCTGGTTCCTATGTAAATGTGAATAATAAAGCAATTTTTAAATCCTCTATAAAATAATCTTGCAAACTGAAAGGTCATCAGTGGTAAGATAGGTACTTTTGTCCATCCAGGAAAAATAAGGGTGACAGAGCCAGAGGAAGGGATGACATGCCAACCTCACTGCAGCTCCTCTAGGGCCCCAGTGACCACCACGACTCATGACCCATGGGACAGGATGAACCTTGGCCCTGTGGCAAAAAGAGCTACTGAGCTTGACAAGGTCAATTTGGATTTTTACTTACTATTTATCATTTATGCCCAGTCCATATCCAAAGTAGATTTGAAGGATACATATACCACTTGGAATCTGAAAAGTTTTTGCTTCCACTTTATAAGTGGAAAGCCAAGCCAGTTTTTTGATAATTCTCAGTTCTTGAATATCCTGTGCTAATAGATGTGGTCTCAGACCTCTTTGGACCATTTGTCCCTTGGCTTCAAGACACCACGCTTTTCCGTCTTGCTCCCATGTCACCAGCCCACCTTTCTTGGTCTCCTAAAAGCCTCATCCTCCTTGACACAACCCTTAAATGTTGGCCTTTATCAGGGCCTTCTCACGGGCCCACTTCCTGTATATGCTCTACTCTTCCTGGGTGATCTCAGTCTGTCCAGATGGCTTTAACCACCATCTTTTTGCCAATGAACTCAATATCTGTATTGCCACGTCAGGCCTTTCCCGACACTCCGAGCCCATGTATCTGACTGCCTTCAGGACATCTCCACTTGGCTAGCTTACAGATACCTCACACTCGACATGTCCAAACTAAACTCATCATCCCCTCAAACCTGCTCCCTGACAGCATTCCTTATCTCAGGAAATGGCAGCTCTCTCCACCCAGCTAATCAAGCCAAAAATCTATGATTAATCATTAACTCATCTCAGTTCCCTCACTGCCTAAATCCAATCAATCACCAAGTTCTCTTAATTCTATTTCCTGAATCAGTGCCTGTCAAATTTCTTTTTTGTAAACTAAAAAAACCACCTTTTGCATCAGGACTCAGCCAGCATGCACACACTTAACCATGACTGAAGTGCGTGCATGCTGGCTGAGTCCTGATGCAAAAGGTGGTTTTTTTAGTTTACACACACTCACACACACACTTAACCATGACTGAAACAAGTTTCACAGGCAGTTCTTATCATGCGTGCGTGCAGTTCTTATCATCGTGCATGCATGCTGGCTGAGTCCTGATGCAAAAGGTGGTTTTTTTAGTTTACACATGCTAGTAACCAGTGGGTGACTGGCAAATGTTTAACCACTAGCTCTTTTGGCGACATGGGTTGGGGACCCGTGTGTAGCATTTGCCCATATCCTTGGTATAAATACTCCCACCTTGGTTGAAGTCAAGCTTCCAACCAACTAGCTCGCAAACTCCCTAAAGATTTAACAGCCATCTCTCAAGATCATATCCAGCACACCACTGCTTATGACCTACAGTTTGATAGTCACTGGTCAAAATATCTCTTAAATCTATCCACTCATTTTCATCCCCAATGCCATCCCCCTGTCCTGACCACCACCATTTCTGATACAATTGGTTTTCAGGTCAGTCTGATCTATTTCAAAGTTATTTAATATTTTCAAAGGCTTTCTATTGTCCACACTAGCATAAAGCCTACAATCCTTACCATGGCTTAAAAAGCAATGGTTTAGCTGCCTGTCCTTCCTATGCTCTCTCTCTTTTTCTTCATTTCATCAAAAATATGTTCTTCTTAAACATCTGGGAGCTTTCCCTTGTTCTCAGGTCTTTGAACATGTTCTTCCTTTTGGCTAGAAAGTTCTTTCCTCCCATCTTTACTCAACAAATATTTACTCCCCTTCCTATCACAGCTTAAATGCCATTAATACTTTATTCATTCATTTATTCTTCTAGTGTGTGACAGACATTGTGGTAAGTGCTGCAAATACAAGGAGAAATAAAAATAGACAATCTCTCATCTCACA
>VSMD01016741.1:0-44703 GCA_008750895.1 Mirza zaza | reverse complement strand
TGCGACTATTATAGCATATACATTAATAATAACACAATGGCGGTAAACAGGGCTTCATTCTTTTTTTTTTTTTTTTGAGACAGAGTCTTGCTTTGTTGCCCAGGCTAGAGTGAGTGCCATGGCATCAGCCTAGCTCACAGCAACCTCAAACTCCTGGGCTCAAGCAATCCTTCTGCCTTAGCCTCCCGAATAGCTGAGACTACAGGCATGCGCCACCATGCCCAGCTAATTTGTTATATATATATATATATATATATATATATATTAGTTGGCCAATTAATTTCTTTCTATTTATAGCAGAGATGGGGTCTCGCTCTTGCTCAGGCTGGTTTTAAACTCCTGACCTCCAGCAATCCATCTGCCTCGGCCTTGCTTCATTCTTTTTATTCCAAATTCACTATATTCTAGTTTTACTAAAGGTGATATCTTTTCCTTATCTCCAGAAATAATGCATAGAAATATCCCCTAAAAAATCATGTAACATATTGGCTTAAATTTTGTGTTAAACAGATGAAAAATATTCGGTATTTATTGTGAAAGTAATTTGTACCTTCCAGGTACATTTTCACATTTTCCAAGTTGAATTAAGTTAGTTCACACCTTAGGCTTACAATGCTTTCAAGAGCCTAAATCATTAAAATAATAGCTAACTGAATAAATAAATAAATAATATTTTTAGTGGCTTTTATCATATAAATTCAAATATGTGAGGTTTACCAAAAGTATTATTACCATTACATTTAATCTTAAAGTGATAAATTTATAGTTAAAATCAAAACTACGTATATTACTATAGTTTGCAGCCATTGAAATCTGATGAGAAATACTGTGTAGAGATAAGGAAAAATATTTATATCCATGTAAAGTGGATAATACATATATTAAAATATGATTGCAGGCGTATATATAGAATTCAATGAAAATAGCTATCTTTTATTTTGTGGATTAAGTTTTCTTTATCCTGCTGTTATATTGCCTTTTCAATAAAAAGATTCCTGTGTACTAAGTCCAAACAATGGCTAATGCCCAATGTTTTATTCAATTATTCAACAGTTATATCTTTTGAGAGCCTATCAGTAAGTCACTTGACTAATGTTTATGTGATATCATGCAATTCATCTTCAGAATAGATTTATTCCCTGTAGTACTTTAACAACCTTGAAAACTTGGTCCTGAATAGGTGTGGACAGAAACAAGGGTGATATTCGAATTATGAAAAAGTCAGTCGGTCAGAACAGACACTCCAGCAAGCACGACAGGCACAGCCACGCTAGCAGAGGCTGAGTATCTATTCTGGCTAGAAGTGGAAGGGTGCTTCTAGAAACAGGCCAGATGGAGCCCTCATTTAGGACATTAGCATAGTTTGATGAGTAACACATTTGGTGTACAAAGACAAGGCATAGGTCCTAGTTCCATCTTGCCAATTTCCCTTTGAGTCTTATTTTCTATATCCATAAAATAAACTATTGAAAGAATGAGATAATAAATTTGGGAAAACACTGTAAATTTTAGAACATATAAGAAGAACCCATGAGATCTTAGCAGTTATTAATGAAATATTAACATATTTTATTTATTTACTTGTATATTATAGATACAATTGACCATCTTGTTCTCAATAATCTCTCTTAATGAGTCCCACCATTGGACTTTGACTAAATAATGCAGAGTTCAGATGATGTACGCTGATTCAATCCAAAATCTGTCCCTGTGAATTATGAATAATGATTGAAAATGCCAAATGTATAGGAAGTAATCTTCTGATTATAAAAGTCCTATTTTGTGTTCAGTGAAAAGAGAGGTATATGTCTTGTGTGGACACAGGGCTCAGAGTTTAGACACATTTCCTATGATAAACTCTTCCAGGTTGATTGTAATTTGCTGAACATTTATAATACAAACAATGCTGGTAATTTATGAGTCCTGTGGAGTTTTGATATATTTTTTTCTCATTTTCAATTCATTTTCTTTCTTCAGTGTTCTCTGCCCTACATAATGGAGTTTCAGTTGGTCTCCTAGCCCATTTGACCTCACCTATGACATTTCCCTGGCAGGTCAACTATAGATTCTGGGTTTTTTTATAAACAAATAAAGAAATTTTATACTTCTAAAATTTTTAAACATTCAATTTATTTTCCAAATGCTTCAAAAGTTATGTTGTTAACTAGGTAAACAGTCAGAAGTTCGGGCAAAGTCTTTATTAGGGCTTTTTGTACTATATCAAGCTTTATATGTTATAAAAATTCTGAGCTTAATTTTGGAAAGTTTACCCAAACAAATGCTCACTATATACACCATTTATCATTGTCAATATTTAAAAAATACAACTTGATAATCATCTGTGGCTGGAGCCATAAAATTTTATATATATTTCTAGTAATAGTTAATGGGGATAGAAATAGTAGTTGTAGTAATAAGGACAATTTTGAATACCCTATAGAAACTGAGGACCAAAACAGTATTTATTTGTCCCAAATGGTTACATCAAATCTTGCCCTAAACATTTTATCAAAAAACCCCAATGTTCTCAAAAAAAAAAAAAAATCTACCATTTAGGAATTATTTATGCCAATTACAAGGCTTATTTATTACTTAGTTCAAATATGTGTTTTATAGTTTTATGGAACTCTTCTCAGAAGAGTTTATTTAATTTTTCTAGCATTGAAACAATGACATTACAAATACACTCCCACTACTGCTATACCACCTATTTTAAGACAAGTAAAAGTATAGCTTATGTATTCATGTATTCTTTTGTTGCTGTTGCTGTGGTTTTTAGAGACAGGATCTTGCTGTGTTGCCCAGGCTGGAGTGCAGTGATGTGATTATAGCTCATTGGAGCCTTGAACTCCTGGGCTTAGTGGATCCTCCTGCCTCAGCCTCTCTAGTAGCTAGGACTACAGGTGTGTGCCACCATGCCCAGCTAATTTTTTTTTTTTTCATTTTTTGTAGATACAGGGTCTCACTATGTTACCCAGGCTGGTCTCAAGCTCCTTGTCTTAAGTGATCCTCACACCTCGGCCTCCCAAAGTACTGGGATTATTGGCATTAGCCACCACATCTGGCCTCACGTGTTCTTTAAAAGTACCAGCTCATCTTATACACACACACCATAATCATACAATATTAATATAATTATTTTTAAATTATTCCTTTTTAAAGAAATGGCTGGAATGCTTGCATGAACAAAATGGGTGATTCTCTACTCTTTCCACCTTCTCTCTTCAGAGGCTTATCTCTGGCAGGGAATATATCAGCATTATCTATATAAATTTAAAGCACACATAAACATACATATACAATGTAAATCATATCAATATCTTCCTCTTGGTTTTTAACGATATTTTCATCTTCTGGGCCTGAAGTAATTGATATTTTCTTCAAACACCATCTATGCTCTCTGCCATTTTTCATGATTCCCATAACAGGAACCACTTTACTTCTCACTGTTTTCTCACATATACTCTTAGTTGTAGCTAAAATAATTTCCTTAATGTTAAACAAACAACCTCCCCAACACAAAAAACTAATTGTTTCATCTTCTTCATTTTTGCTCAGCATGCTTACCAGCTGCAAGTCACATGATGTTGGGCAAACCAGCCACTCAGGACATCAGCTTCTTTTCTGTAAAACAATTGGGTGCTGCTAAAAGACCTCATTTGACTGTTAAATGCTGTTTTACCCCATATGGCCCCTTACTTAACCTTGGGAACCTGTCCCAGAGCACCAAGTAAAATGAGGTTACTGCACCCTCAGATTTTCATGGCCTCCATTTGTACTTTTTATCTTAAACCGATTTGCATTCCATTTTCCAACGTCTTACTGTTATTAATACTTTCTTTTGCCTTCTAACAGTTGGATTTGTTTTATTTATGGCTTTGCCTCATCTTTCAGATCAGAAATGTTGATCTTCTCCTCTAGCTCCAGCTCTGATTTCCCTCCAAGTGATCATTCACCCTTCTATTACTTTGCTGTGGCCTCTATGAGTAAGAGCTTCGTCCTGGCCATTGAGCTGGTCTTAGATTTTGCACCTTTGGCAGAATTACTTGGCACTGGTGCCCTTCTCAGGTTCCTCCTGCCATGATTGGGATCTTGGCATCATGACTCAATGATTCTATGTTTCTATTGTGCTATGGTTGGAATATGGTTTGTCCCACCAAAACTCACGTTGAGGCTTGGTCCCCAATGGGACAGTGTTGTGACGGGTATTTTAAAGAGGTTATTGGGTCATTAAAATGGATTAATGTCTTTCTTCCAAAACTAGGTTAGCTTTTGTAGGAATGGATTAGATCCTGCGAGAGGAGGTTGTTATAAAGCAAGGTTGCCTCTTATGTTTTGCCCTTTCCAATTCTCTGCCATTTTTTTAAATTTTTTATATTTTTAAATTTAAATTATTTTTTCATTCTCTTTTTTCTGCCTCTAATGGGAGTTGATACAGTTGTGATCTCTGCCATGTTTTGACACAGCATATGGCCCTCACCTGATGAAGCTGCCCAATCTTGAACTTCCCAGGCTATAGAACCATGAGCTAAATAAACTCATTTTCTTTATAAATTACCTAGTCTCAGGTATTCTGTTATAGCAACAGAAGATAGACTAAGACATCTTGCTTATATATTTTTCTGCTTTTTATATAAAGAAGGGCTTCTTATATAAGCGCTGTCCATCTTTCAAGGCTTAGCTCAAGTCCTAATGTTTCTTATGAAAATTCCCTATCCTTATTATATCAGCTGTCATTGAAATTTCTTATTATATTTTGGACTCTTATAGGAATCACCTGCATCACATTTGGCACTAAATTATAGAATAAAATATTTTGAGTAAACTTAGTGGTCATTTAGTAAAATTATACCATGCAAGATTCCATTCTCTCATATTCCTCACCAAGCCTCAGTTGGGTTATTCTGCTAGTTAGGAAAATAGCCATTCTGTTTGTGGATTAACCCACATTTCTCAGACATTATTTTCTTCTTTGGACATGTTGACTCTGGGATATTACCAATGAGTGTGTATCAACACATTCTGAGAGAAGGTAAAACAGGATCCCAGGAGATGAATATCTCGATGTTCAGGACACACCACCTTGTCAGCTTTAAAGGACATGACATAGAGGGTTCAGAGTAAGGGAAGGGGGTAGTATTTTAATGAATAGATGCCAGGAGTCCTTGGTCTGAGATCAACCTGTAGAAGAGAGTAGACATGAAAATGCCTGATATCTTATTTTTCAGAAAGTGAAACATACATGGACAGATCTCTTTTTTCTATTAAACATTTGATGGGGATGATAACAACAGTAACGATGATGATGATGATAATGGTAATGATGCTGGTATATAAATGGATTAAAGATGGCTCTGTATCTTGACCCCTATGTTGTTTACCTCTTCACAGCAGGGTTGGAATGTTAGCTCAAAGGCCGTTGATGCCAAACCCAAATTTTTACACACCCAATTGCTTGAAACATAGGCCAAATAAGCATGTTTTTAGTCATTCAGGGTCTGTTTGCTTTGCATGCCTTCATGAAACTGCATTCAACACCTGCTAGCTGTACAGAAGATAAACCCCATAGCTATAAGTGACCCCAAACTGCTACTGCCCTTCAGAGGCTTTTGGCCCAGAGACTCCCCACCTTGCTGCTGAGCAGCATTGACTGGACACATGAGCCCTTCCCCAGTTCCTCTCTCCCCTGAGAGTTCTCTCACCCTCTTACCCTTCTGGGTGGTAGCCCTGTGCCAGTGTCTCTGGAAGTTCAACTGGTATGGGAGACTCCCTCTCTCACACAATAAAGCTTATGCAATACTACGGTCTCACGGTCCTGTGTTTTCCTTAATCAGCCCTGAAATCCTCAAACTCACTACAGATGTATATGCTAAAAGTTCAAGCAGTACCAAATTTAGTTTCTTTCCACCTCAGACCCCCAGCCACACTCTCTGGAGATAAATACCATCAACTGTTTGAGTATGCATCCAAAAATATCTCATGTACATATAGGCATATTCATGTTGTATTAGTTTGCGATGGCTGCAATAACAAAATACCATAAACTGGGTGGTTTTAAACAGAAATTTATTTTCTTACAGTTCTAGAGGCTACAAGTTCAAGATCAAGATTTGGGAGGTTTAGTTTCTCCTGAGTCTTCTCTCTGTGGCTCGCTAATGGCCACTTTCTTGCAGTATCCTCACAAGGCCTTTCCTGTGTACATGTGCATCCCTGGTGTCTCTCTCTATGTCCCAATCTCTTCTTATAAGGGCACCAGTTAGATTAGTTAGGTCTACCTCAAATGCCTCAGTGTACCTTAATCACCTCTTCAAAGGCCCTATCTTCAGATACAATCCATTCTGAAGTACTGGGGGTTAGAGCTTCAACATATAGTTTTGAGTGACACAACTTTCCTTTAGAAAAATGCTAATGTATCTTATTAAGAACTCTGTTCATTGATTTTTTTTTTTTTTTTTTGAGACAGAGTCTCACTCTGTTGCCTGGGATAGAGTGCCATGGCGTCAGCCTAGCTCACAGCAACCTCAAACTCCTGGGCCCAAGCAAACCTTCTGCCTCAGCCTCCTGAGTAGCTGGGACTACAGGCATGTGCCACCATGCCCAGATAATTTTTTCTATATGCTTTTTTAGTTGGCTAATTAAGTTCTTTCTATTTTTAGTAGAGAAGGGGGTCTCACTCTTGCCCAGGCTGGCCTTGAACTCTTGACCTTGAGTGATCCTCCCTCTTCGGCCTCCCAGAGTGCTAGGATTACAGCCATGAGCCACTGCACCCAGCCCATTCATTGCTTTTTAAATTTTCTATGAATACACCTTGATGGCTGCTTTGATTTTAATGTTTGTCCTCTCCAAATCTCATGTTGAAGCTTAATCCCCAATATGGCAGTAGGAAGGGGAGGCCTTTAAGAGGTGACTGGATCTTGAGGGCTCAGCCTCAGAAATGGATGAATCCATTCCTGGGTTCATGGATAAATTGATTAGTGGTTTATCATGGGAGGTGAATGGACGGCTTTATAAGAGGAGGAAGAGAGATCTGAGCTAGCACACTGGAACACTCAGCCCCCTTGCCCTGGGATACCCTGTGCCACCTGGGACTCTTCTGAGAGTCCCCCTCCCCCAGCAAAAGGGATCTCACCAGATATGGCCCCATGACCTTGGACTTCTCAGCTTCCATAATTGTGAGAAATTAATTACTTTTTAAACTAAATTACTCAGTTTTAGTTATTCTGCTATAAGCAATAGAAAACAGACTAAGACAATGGCTTTTCATATCGACTAATAGGATAAATTTACCTCATTTTTTAAATAGAGGCATAGTGCTAATATTTTGTTGTCTGGATATTCTGTATTTTATTAATATTTATCAAGAATTCAATTGTTGAACAATTTGACTGATTTCCTCTTTTATTTCTTTTACAAACAATAGTCCCATAAATATCTTCATAATTATATATATTTTTATAAGTGGAGAGAGAGCTATAGTTTTCAGAATGAAGACTGCTCAGTCAAGAGGTACGTCAATTTTCATTTGGATAGACTCTGCTCATTGTTCCACAGGTAGAGAGTACCAATTTATACTCCCACCAATAGCATATGTGAGAGTCCCTGACACCCTTGCTGTGATTCTATATTACCAAAATTTTTCATCTTTGTTAATTCTGTAGTTGAAAACCATATCTCAATATAGTTTTAACTTGAATTCCTTTAATTGAGAGTGGGGGTTGACCATCTTTTCTTGTTGAAGGCTGTTTGTGTTTCTTGTGAGTTGCCTGTTTAAATTCTTTGTCCATTTTTTTCTCATTGGATTGTTGACTTTTCTTTAGAGATTTATTTGTCAGAAATTTATATACAACAAAAGAATGTGTCTTTTGTCATATGTGGTCTTATAAGAGACAAGGTTGTAACATTAGCCTGGAGCTCTTGGGTCTTCTTGAGGCTGTTACTGGGCAAATGGTTTCTAGAACCAAAGCATCTTGGTCATTTTAATGCAGCCACAGATAGGAAGTAAATTTCCATTCCTGCACCTTATAATCACTTTTTATGACTAGGATACTACAAAAAGCTGAGATAATTCAGATATTAAAAACATTTAGTTGATTCCATGTCAGGCACTTTCCAGAACTTTAATTTTCCTATTAACCACATGATTTAGTGAACTTAACGCACAATTGCAAATTAAATAATTGAGCTCATAACACATTTCTTTCGTACAAATACAAATCTCAATTTTAATCAGTAAATCTGCCTGGAAAGTGGAATCATCTTGTTATTTATGTTGGTGGGATCAAAATTTATGGAATATATCTCTAAACCTTAGTGGCCTATTCACTCCCTTGAAAGGACCACACTCCTTCCTAACATTGGCCATTGGTCATGAAACATTTTTCCTACCTGGCATCTTTTTTTCTTTTGCTTCTTAGCTTAAATGCCCTTTCCACAGAGAAATCTTGCTTTGCTCTTACCCATCCCCAAGCCTAACATAAATCGTTCCTGCTAGACTCTCCCAAAGTACTTTGGTCTTTTCCTTGAAAGCATTGAACAAAATCGGTAGTCATATATGCATTCGTTGAGCACAATGTCTGAAACATATTAGATATTCAATAGATACATAAACGTACAAAACAAATACCTCTGTTTTCTAACATTGTACGATTTTATGAAATGTCAACTTCCAAAGAAGCCATAGATATTTCTGTATCTTATAATTCATGAGGTTACTATAAACACTGCAGCAAAAACATATATGTCTGGACAAAACTTGGCTTTCCTTATTCACTTTCATCCATATTCTTGGGGAGACAAAATATCTGACTGATCCCTGACTCCTATCCTATTCACTGCAGAAAAACCCCTCTTCATTGTGAGCTTTCCTTAAGTCTTACCTTAAAACTTAGAAGTGAAGAAAATGTGAGAGAAGATGATTAATATGTCTAGAGCTCTGCTCCAGTGTGTAGGTACAGGTTAAATGTCTTTTTTATTTTTATCATTATTACAGACTTTATGATCGCCATAAAGATGTGAGTGGTTTCTTCAAAGATAAACATCTGAACGAGAGAAGCAGGTTACATTCTAATAGCCTGTGGCTGCTGTCAGAAATAATTTACTGCTCAGTGCTTGTTGGCTGACCCAAGTCCTTTGAAGAAGTGAAGCATGCTACTTACCCCATCATGGCCGCCCAGAATCCACTCATTTATGTGAGGTGCTCTGTAGTGCTGCTCAATGAAGGCAAGAAGCCTGAACTTGGTAATTGAGAATGAATGTCAAGTAGTGTCAAGACGCCTCAATTCATAAGGCTGATAACTCCTTCTGTGATTGCATTTCCATTTTTACAGCTGCTTCAGTGGCCAAGTTTGTCAGCCTTGTTTGGGAAAGTATACATATTATGGGACTCCACTTGCCGAGAAGAAGCTAGCACGTTGGATTCGTTTCTAAGGGTTGTGGAATTTTCCAACTATTATAGAGATCAATTTTATACAATTTATGAAGAAGTAGAAAGCAAGACGAGAGAAATTTTTTAAAAGACAAAAAATAAGGAAAAGCACTAATCCTTGCACTACTAGTCTTTAAAAATTATTGATGTTGGCAATATGTTTCTTTGGGAGGAAGAAACTTCTTTAAATGAAATGAAAATACACAAATGATTAAATGACAGTGAGGAGTGAATTCAATTTTTTAAATGTTTTGATACTATAGCTGCTTAAATGTAATTATATATATATATTATATATATATATTATATATATATATATAATCCCTAGCACAGAGTCTAGCACAGGGATCAGTAACTTTTCCCATAAAGAGCCAGATAGTAAATATTTGGGGGTTTTCAGGCCAGATAGTGTCTGATACAACTACTCTACTCTGGCATCATACAAAAACAGCCATAGACAATACATAATATTGTTTAAATATAAATGAGCATGACTGTGTCTCAATAAAACTTTATTTATGGGCACTGAAATGTGAATTTTATATCATTTGGGGTGGCATAACTATTATTTTTATTTTGATTCTTTTTAACTATTTAAAACTATAAAAACCATTCTTAGCTTGTGTGTTACACAATTCACAGGTAGTGTGCCGGATTTGTTTGTGGGCCATAGTTTTGCCGATCCCAGGTGTAACCTGTGGTAGATGCTCCATTACTGTGCTTGATTCCCTTCTAAAAAGCAGCTAAGTTTCATGGATGAGCCACCTGGGCAGGAGTTGAATTATCCTTAGCAGGGTCTTTAGCCAGCTCTTCATGCTAGAGTCTCTGAGCCTTGTTCCATACTAGTGATGTCTGTTTTTATGAAATTTGCTCCACACACAAATACCTACCTGTCCAAAGTTAATACATAAAGAGAAGCATAAACTGTCTCAAGGACACTCCATTCACCCCTTTCCACCTCATCCCCAATCCTTCTCGTTCTCTTGTTCTGATCTAGAGATAAGAGTGAACCAGAAACCACTAATATATAAGGGATATTATAACTGATCAAAGATCAATTACTCTAAAGTAATCAATTCCAGTTACTCTGAGGCCAAAGTATTTTCTTAAAGAGAGTGAATGGTAAAGATTGTATAGTGAAATGGAAACCCACAAAACTAATTTAATTTAACATCATGTGTTGTTTGTATTTAAATAGTATGTCTACCTACTGTCCTTTCCCTGTAATTCTCTCTCTAATTATATGTGATTGATTAGCATAGCTTTTCTTATATTGGAATCTTTTAAAGAGATTTTGGGTATAAATGACACACTTGGGGCAATCTGGTTTTTTTTCATATTGTTATACACATTTTTATTTATTTATTTATTTATTTTTTGAGACAGAGTCTCACTTTGTTGCCCAGGCTAGAGTGAGTGCCGTGGCGTCAGCCTAGCTCACAGCAACCTCAAACTTCTGGGCTCAAGCAATCCTCCTGCCTCAGCCTCCCGAGTAGCTGGGACTACAGGCATGTGCCACCATGCCCGGCTAATTTTTTCTATATCTATTAGTTGGCCAATTAATTTCTATTTATAGTAGAGACAGGGTCTCGATCTTGCTCAGGCTGGTTTCGAACTCCTTACCTCAAGCAATCCGCCCTCCTCAGCCTCCCAGAGTGCTAGGATTACAGGCGTGAGCCACCGCGCCTGGCCACATTTTTAAATTTACTATTAAATTTTCATATTGTTATACACATTGTCTTGGTTAGCAAACAATATGGAAATCAGCTCCCAAAATTTATTGAATAATGATTAATTTGTTTTCTGAAAGTAGAAACCTGAGACTTAATTGTAGTAGTGGTGAAATTAAAAATAGAAACGAAGCCAGGCTCGTTGGCATGTGCCTGCAGTCCTAGCTACTCAGGACCATCAAAGCCCAGGAGTTTGAGAGTTTGAGGCCAGCCTAGGTAACATAGCAAGACTTCAGTCTCTAAAAAAAAAAAAAAAAAAGAAGTATTTTCACAAAGTCAATCTGAGTACCTACTTTGTGAAACTAGAGCTGTGTTAAACATATGCCATCTTAAACCTTTTATTTTGTGCTGATTGTGCACAAAATAAATGGTAATGATGAGAATCAAATTCACTGAATTGCAAGATTGTTTGTGTAAGAAAGGGAATTAATATAGAAGCAAATGCAAAATTGGATCTGATATTCAAGAGCAAATGCTACTTTCACGGACTGAATTTTAATAGTTTAAAGAAGCAACTTCAGATTTGGTATGTTTAATAATCCAGAAAATAATTTTGAAAGACAGTATATTGCTTTTCCAGTTTTGTTGTATTGGTATTTTTATGTCTTAGAAAGCAAGTGACAAAGGTCATATTTGTCTTCACAGCATTTAATGTGATTTGGGAGGTCCAGATAAAACTATATCAAGGATTTGGGGAAAAAAAGTTTCAAGTATTTATTTACATATTTCCAATCACAGATTCAGTTAATTACCTAGATTTTTCCCAGTAACAAATATCCTGATAATGGATGGGGTCTCTGGGTTTTACTTGGATGTCAGGCATTGTCCAGGTGCCTGAAACTACTTAGCATTTCTATGACACTTTAGAGATGCTTTCAGACTTTGGGTGGTTAACGAGCTGTGTTTTGTACAAAACTAAGGATCTTAATCTGATCAGATGGTGGTGCTGAAAAGCTCCCTTGGTTTTTAATATGATGATCTAATGCTAAGAAGTTGCAGTCCCTTGTTATTATACATAGATCAAGACATTCCATTCTGGACATGGACTGTAACCTCTGCAGACCTTATTCTCTTGCTAAAGATCAGAGGATCTCAGAGCCACAGGAGCAAATTTAAATGACTTTATTTTGTCCACAAGTATTTCTTCCTCTCTACTCCCATCCCTGTATACATTTTAGTCCAAAGCATAGCCTTCATAAAAACATGGATGGTTCATGTAGCATTTAAGTACAAATCATATTATCATTGGATAACTAATTCCTTATGAACATTATCTAGATCTATCTTTAAGTACTGTTTTTTAATAGGTTTTTAATTCACCTATACTCTTTACCTTAAGATGTTGAGATCAGTACTGATCATAGAGAGCCTCCATAGTCTAGATTAGAAAGTTTTTTATTAGTCTTCTGAATGTCACATAATTTAGGTGAAATAGTCAGCATTTGATAAGTCCCTAAAAGGCTTTCATGAGCTTCTTTGTGGGTTTAATGCTTGTTTTGCCCATTCCTTCCAGCTGTTTTTAGCAGTTCTTGTCACCAGGTACTTTTATTCGGGTACTTTTATTTTCCCTGCTTCTGGTCACAGGACAACCTATTTTACTTTATCCATCATCTCGTTGATAAATACAATACCATACTTTATTTTACCTCAGTAGCTTTAAGTTAGATTCTAGACAGTTCTGTTGTCTGATCGTGATCATGAATATTGTCAATCTTTCTGAAAAACAACTAAACTCAGGGAACAGCTAAGTATATCCTAATTGAAACAAATCAAATGCAAAAGTTTTTGCCTAGGTAAGCTAATAAACTGGTTATTCCCTTTCTTCAAAGCTTATTCTCTTTTTCAATCGTGTAGTAGATCTTTTTGTAATTTTTAAAAACTTTCTTGATTTAGCTGGGCATGGTGGCACATGACTGGAGTCCCAGCTACTCAGGAGGCCGAGGTGAGGGAATTGCTGGAACCCAGGAGTTCAAGCCCAGCCTGGGCAACATAGTAAGACCTGGTCTCAAAAACACAAACAAACAAAAAGCTTTGTTGGTTTGCCATGTCCAAAATGAAATTTTGCCTAAAAAGAGTTTAAACTTAGTATCTCCAAGAAATTAACATTTTTTTTTGCCTTTTCATTATATCTTTTAGATACTTTAAGGTATTTAAAAATATCTTTATATTCTTGCTATTTAAATGTAAGCTTTCTCTTTTGAGCCCCCAAATACTACAATATAATAACTGATACAATTAATGCAAGATAAACAAACAAGCTCGGTTTTGACGTGGGTTCTATTACCCAGGTAGTTCTTGAGCATCAAAGACAGGTTTTCCTTCTTTCTTTTTCCCTTTTCTTCTTCTTGATTTTTTTTTTTTTTTTGGCTATTATAAAGAGAAACAGAACTTAAGTAGAAATTGGAGGTTGCTGCAGCTGTTAAAAGCTCTCTGAAGCCCATTGAGCAAGAACAGAGCTGTTGAATAATGCAGACAAGATAATGAACAGCAGACAAATGATCCCAGGAGGCTCCCTGCTGGGTAAAGGGAGTGTATACTTAGAGGCTAGATTTATTATCCTAACATCTTTTGTGGTGACCTCTAATTTATTGGAAATACCTGAGACATTTATAAACTTCTCCTTCAGCCAAAGCCAAACTTGCTCGTCATTTCTACCTCAGCTTCTTGAAGCCACATAGCAAAGTTGCAAAACCCAAAACTTCCTCTTTGAAAGAAGAAACAGAGTTAACTAACCGTGTAAAGAAAACTAAGAAAGTAACACTGAGATTGATTTGTTGACTGAAGTACAAATGTGGCTTCCTAGGCTACAGCAAAGCATTCTAGATGTAAGGCTTTCTTGTTTGCTAGAAATCGCCAGTAAAGTTTAAACCCTAAGTGACTAGATTTAATAATGCAGCACTTTAGAGGCACGATCTATTCTCAGCCAAATATGAGCCATTCTGTAAATAAAGGCAAAATTGTGGGATATGTAAGTACTATGGGATTATATTAATAAATTGCCTTTGTTTTAAAATAAGCATTCTTATAAGACAGCTTTTGATGCAAGACTTATGGTTTGAATGTAATTAATCAAATTTTGTCTTATACAATCTCACAGTTAAATTTAGTGAGAACTTCAATTTTGGACTGAAGTAATTATTCCATAAAGGAAGAGAAGCTTCCAAAGCCATGGGTGAAATAGTTTTGAGAATCTTTGAAATATCTCACTCACTTCTAAGATAACTGGCCCTTTTTTTTTTAATTCCACATAGCTGGTTTCTCAACCGCTTAGAAAAAACAAAGTCAACAAAACCCTACCTAACTTTATACCTCAATTGCTCTGACTTACCTGCCAATTTTACTCCTTGATGTTTTAAAATTTAACATATGCTAATTATGTCTGTATTAATTTAAGATTCCAAAATTCTGAAGACCTTTATTGTTTGGAAGGTACCACTGTGTTTATTCATATTATAGTTATCATTTCAATCATACTAAGAAAAAACAGTTTGGTGATATTTGACTTAGTTAAGTGACAGTACTTATATCACCAAAAATCTTTTTTATGCCTCCATATGTAAATAAATGAAATGGAAAAGTTTTAGTTTACAAAAGAAATTGAACTGAATGAGATTGAATGTAAACTTGGAATAGTTGGAAGCATTTTCCCTATTCTAAGAAATAATAATAGAAAGAAGAAAGTCAAGCTTTGCAGAAGGGTAGTGGAGGAGGTGGGATTATTAATAACAATTAGATGAATGAAATTTAGTATAGCTGAGATAAAATGTGCTCCATTATACTGTGGTAAGTGCTGAAATAGTACCTCCATGGCTCAAGTAAGTAAGCTTATGACTTCGTTTTTTTGTTTTTTGAGACATCTCACTCTGTCATCCAAGCTGGAATGCAGTGGTACAATCACAGCTCACTGTAATCTTGAACTCCTGGGCTCAAACAGTCCTCTCGCCCTAGCCTCCTGAGTGGCTAGGACTACAGGTACATGCTACCATGCCTGGCTAACTAAAAAAAAATTTTTTTTTAAAATGGGGTCTCACTATGTTGTCCAGGCTGGTCTTGAACTCTTGGTCTCAAGTGATCTTCCTGCCTCACCTCCCAAAGTGCTAGGATTATAAGAATGAGCCACTAAGTCTAGCTATATATGACTTTAAATGCCCAATAGTACCACAAACTAACTAAAACCAGCTCTATATGATGAATTCATTTGTCCTTTCTTTTGTCTTTTTTTAACTTCTGTAATGATTCAATTCTGGGTTCTTGACGAGTTGATGTCTCATTATTTGAATCATGTTAATGAACTGATTGCATCGACTAGGGTCCCTGAGGATACCCTAATAATTTCTAAATAGACCGACAATGTACATAAATTGAATCATAGACATTGAGTAGTAAATTTCATGAATACATATAACTAAGTCTTTAGAAGTATATTATATGTAATGTGTATATTCCTGCTAATTAAATAAATAGTAAAATATAACATAAAATATAAAATATATGTGGTCAAGTTTATAAATATATAAATTCATCCATTCATTCATTTTTCACCTATTTTTTTGGCATCTACTATATGCAGGCATTGTTCCAGACAACAGGATTCTCTGGTGAACAATATCTTGATTCCTGATCTCCTGGAACTTACGATTTAGAGGAAAGATCAATGTATATGTACATATTAAATGGACATTCTCATTCACTTAGCTAACATTTATTGCATAACCACTCTGTGCTGGGTGCTGGAGATAGAAAGAAGAATAAAATAACATCACTGTTCTTGAGGAACTCATAATCTGTTGGGGAGACATGTAGATAGGCAAAAACATTATAATATTTTGTTGAGGCTACATCTAAGATTGGACTTTCAGTTAAACATGGCAAATTAAAAATGTACATTCATCTCTACTCTCTCTTAAAATCTCAAGAAAATGATAGTAAAAGTAAAGCATATGTAAGCTCTTAAGAGGAAAGAATATGCAAGAAGCTAGTAGAAGAGATAATACAAATTTTAAAATTGAAAACAGATAACCAGTGGTAAGGGATTTAGCATACCAGAGAAAGCTAAAACCTAAACCTACAGAGATTAAAACTCAAGATAAGCGGACCAAGCCCAATAGAGAACTCTGAAAATGCCAGGAACGGCAGGTAATAGAAAACTCTAATTAGATTGTTTGCCTTCTTATTGAGTTGTAAGAGTTCTTTGTATATTCTGGAAACAAGCTCTTTGTCAAATATATGTGTTGTGAATATTTTCTCCCAGTCGGTGGCATGTCTTTTGATTTTTTTAATTGTGTCTTTTGAAGAGCAGAGATTTTAAAATTTTGATGAGGTTCCAATTATATATATTATTTTCTTTTTTGGTTCATGCTGTGTGTTGCCTAAGAAATCTTTGTGTATCTCAGGATTACACAAATTTTATCCTATTTTCTGCTAAAAGATTTTTATTTTTATACCCATTAGAATTGGGCTGTCCATTATAATAGCCACTTGCCACATGTGGCTCTTGAGAACTTGAAATGTGGGTAGTCCAAATTGAGATGGACTATAATTATGATAAATATAAAATATATGAAAAAGAGAATGTTGAATATCTCATCAATATTTTTATATTGATTAAATATTAAAATGATAATATTTTGATATATTGGACTAAACAAAACATACAAATAAAGTAAAAATGTGGCCAGAACATTTAAAATAACCTATGAGACCCAAATTTGTGGTACACATTCTTTTCCACTGGACAGGGCTGATTTAGATACTCTTCCCTTCACCTACCACATCTTTTAATTCTGTCCCATGTAGCCAGACAATTGCCTGTCCAGCATTCTGGCAGAAAACAGCATGTTTTATAAAGAACTTGGCTCAGAAAAGCTCTGGACTTGGAAACATCAAGGCCAACTGTGGCAAGAATCAGGTTCTATATTGAAAACAGAGGGATCAAGAAAAATGACACACAGAACAACAAAACTCCTTAATCCTCATGAATACTGGCATACAGATACATACTCCAATGTAGAATGTGGAGTAATTTTTTTTTCTGAGGAAACAGACTTTACCAAGGAGCTAACTTATTGTACATACACTGATATTTGGGAAGGCCCAAATCTCCCCAAGTCCTGATCAATGGACAATAAAACCCACCAGATGACAAGCCCCACCCATGCACACAGAGATTACATTTTAATGCCTCATTCTGAGCAGCAAGGAATCATAAGACATTTGAGGAAAGCCTCAAACATCAAAGACAGAGACCAAAATAGAAAAAATAAAATAAATAAAAAGGAGGTTAGAAGGCATTAAAAAAAAATTACCTGGAAGAAAGAGCATCAAAGAAATCCATAATTATTTTCCTCAGAGAAATATGAAAAGATATTGTTTCCATAACACAAGAATAAGAAGCTATAAAAGGGAAACATTCTGTCAACAAGAAAATTAAAACTTGAAAATTAAAAATAGGATAAATAAAAAATACAAAGAAGAGTTTGAACATAAAGCCAAGGAAATATTCCAGATGGTAGAACGAAGAGTGGAAAGAAAGAAAAAAAAAACAACAAAACTGGAGCGTCAATCCATCTACTACAATATTTAAATAATTTTCAAGAACTTCTTTTTAAAAAGCAGAAGAGATAGTATACAATAATCAAAGACATGCATTATTTAAATTCCTAGAACTGAGAACATAAGTCTAGGTTGAAAAGTCTGGTGTAGGTCCACCACAACAAAGGGAATACGACTCGCATATCTTACCTCATGACACATGATTGTGAAACTTCAGTACATTGGAGAAAGCAGATTCTGAAGGCTTTTAAATGTCAACTAACAAAAATACCTCACAAAAGATTAATACAATGGCATTGGATTTCACAACCGTAACACTGAAAGTGAGAAGACAATAGAGCAATGTCTTCAAAATTCTGAGGAAAAATGTTTCCAACTTAGATTTCAATACCCAGGAAAACTATCCAGCAAATGAAAATATTGTAGCTATTTAACATCCTTCCAAATATATTCCCATGCACCATTTCTCAGAAAGCTCCTGGAGGATGTATTTCACTAAAACAAGAAAGTAAATTGAGAAAGAAACAGCATAAGATCAAAAAATGGGGGATAAAGGATATAGAAAGGTAAAAGGAATCCTTCAGATTATGACAAAAAAAGATTCCCCAGGCTGATGGCTATGGAGCAGGCCAAGAAAGCAGGCTGGGTAGCAGTCCAGGGTAGAGCAGGAGGAAGATGAGCTCTAGGAGAGAAGTGTCCCAGAAAAAAAGATGAATGATATACATTTGAACATATCAAAAGATTTTTCTTCCTTGAAAGAGTTTCGTGATTGATTCATAGACAGGAGCAAAATATGGACAGAAAAACAAGGCAATCATTAATTCCAAGGGGGAAAAGGTATATAAGATACAAAGGTGATCACAATATTTAATGTACTCAACTGTGAATAATATCAATATAGTTATGATTATATGAACACTGAAACATTTATCTAAGAAAAACAGGGTTAATATGTAATTTGTTTGATAAGGGGTCAAAGTATATATATATGTGTGTGTTTGTGGCCATGAGGTATAAGAGAATAAAAAAAAATCTCACCTTTCATTGTAGGATGTCAATGGATAGTACCTAAAGGCTGCAATATTAAAAGAAATTGAAATGGTTAAGAAGCTAAAGAAATTGAAATGGTTATCACTGGGAAAGGCCACCCATTGCTGTGATCCATACGAGTCTATTCCTGGGGCCAAGGAGTAGAACGGAGAAGAACAGAGAGTGAATC
The DNA here is from genome assembly GCA_008750895.1 of Mirza zaza. Lineage (NCBI taxonomy): Eukaryota > Metazoa > Chordata > Mammalia > Primates > Cheirogaleidae > Mirza > Mirza zaza. The sequence continues at coordinate 25,778 of VSMD01016741.1, read as the reverse complement.
TAGAAGGTCAAAGAAAAGGAGATATCTAACACAGGAAGTTCCAGAGAAGAATGGGAAAGATCATAAAGAAAAGAAAAAGGAAATGTTAAAATAAACAGAATTCTTAATCCTAAATAACAAAATGATTGAAATAGTTGAAAAAAAAAAAAGATTCCAGAACATGTGCATTACAGACTAGAAAAAAAGCTATTAATATTGGATGTGGGTTTTTAAAAACATCCTGGTATACAATGAAATAGGTTTTAACCTGTAGTTTAGATAGCATGACTATTTATATGCCAGCAAGATATATTAAACACTTGAATGATTGCTTTGGAAGCTTTTAGGCCTTATCTCATGATACTGATACATTTCTTTGAGGGTTATGGAAATCTTTCCCTTTTTAAAGGCAAGAGGAGTACACCCTCTCTTTTGCAGTTCTAATTTTTTTTAAAGTGCAGCCAAGCTAAGAACCACATTGTTTTTTGAGGCATTTGTAATATCATTAGAAGGTGTATTAGAGTTCTATTGCTATGTAACAAATTATCATAAACTTGGTGACTTAAGACAATGAGTATTCATTAAGTCACAGTTTCCATGGGCTTTTGTTCAGGGTCTCACAAGACTGCAATCCTCGTATCAAAAGGCTGCGTTCTCATCTGGAAGTTCAGCTGGGGAAGAATGTGCTTCAAGTTCATTCAGGTCTTGCCACAACATATTTCCTTGTGGCTATAGGACTGAGGGCTCCAGCATTTTCCTAAATGCTAGCTGAAGGTTGCTTTCAAGTCCTAGAAGCTGTCTGAAGTCCCTCGCCATGGAGGCTTCCTTAAAATGACTACTTACTTCATCAAGCCAGCAAGGAAACTCACTCACTTTAGTCTGCTAGGACAGAGTCTTACATAACCTAAAGTAATCACAGGGGTGATAGTCCATTCCTTTGGCATATCCTATTTGTTAGATGCAAGTCAGAGCTCTTGCCTGTACTCAGGGGAGGAGATTACATAAAGGCTTAGACACAAGGCAGGAAATCACAGGGGGCCACCTTAGGTCTATCTGCCACATGAGTGTATGAAAAATATCAAAAAGCTAAGACTTGCTAAACCTGATGTGCAAACATGGTGTTTAACACAAATAGCTTTTCTACTCTTATACATGTTTTAAATATTTTAAAATTTTTAAAGTTTAAAAGTAGTTTTTTTGACAAAACAACTTGTAACTTCACTTTGCTCTTCTTTCGTCATCTGTTTGACTCACAGTGCAATGGAAACCAATTCAGTGGTCATGCATAGTATTCATCTTGTTTCCCAAGACTAGCACAGTGCCCAACTCACAGAAGTTGCTCAAAAAATAATTAGTGAACTCCCTACAATGTTTCGAAAATTCAAAAATCGGTTATGTATCCAAAAATTGTACTCCAGCATTACACTGTCAGGACCTGCCGTATAGTTTATGATTGTTACTGTCACTCAGGTACAGAATCACAATGAAAACTACAATTCATTGAGTGCTTACTCTGTCTCAGGTACCAGTCAATGTGCTATATGTGTTTTAACTATTAAATTCTCACAATGACCCTAAGAAGGTAATTATATGTTTTAAGAACAGTAAACTTCTCTAAAAATCCTACAGTGATAAGTTTTATAGTTAGTAGAGCTGAAATTTATTATTTTTTTCTTCTTCTTTTTTTTTTTTTTTGAGACGGAGTCTTGCTCTGTTGCCCAGGCTAGAGTGAGTGCTGTGGCGTCAGCCTAGCTCACAGCAACCTCAAACTCCTGGGCTCAAGCAATCCTGCTGCCTCAGCCTCCCAAGTAGCTGGGACTACAGGCATGTGCCACCATGCCCAGCTAATTTTTTCTATATATATTAGTTGGCCAATTAATTTCTTTCTATTTATAGTAGAGATGGGGTCTTGCTCTTGCTTAGGGTGGTTTCGAACTCCTGACCTTGAGCAATCCACCCACCTCGGCCTCCCAGAGTGCTAGGATTACAGAGCTGAGATTTAAATCTAATATTTATCGTCTTCCAACTTCATTATCGTAAATTACTTACTCTTTTTTCCTTTGTAAGGTAATGGTTGCCTAAGCTAACTTTTTTTCCTTGACTTCAAGGTGTTCAACAGGTCTTTGCCTTTTGCACAAAAGTAGCCTTTCGTATTCAAACCAAGAATGATTCTTTGATGCAGCCCTTAAAATGTATTTATAAATAATCATGCATTCAAACATAATAAGTCATTTAGGACTGTAATTAGTCATTGTCAAGTCCTGGCAAACAGCAGGATTCTAATTGGAAAGCAGTGTTTGCCCTACTTGTGACTCAATGAAACTTTCAGACAAGGGCAGCATGTGCTTCTTAATCTGTTTTTCTAATAGCTAGTAGCAAATCAATGAAGATGAGGCTGGTGGGCATGATAAATTAATATGCACACTGACAACTTATAACCGTGCAATTGCTTAGGGAATTACTATGCGACTATATCCAAGTAATTATATGTTTTAAATGATTTATCTCAATTTGTTAACAATACACCCCTAAAATGGAAATAAAAAGAGAGAAAATGCAAATAGCATGTTATACCAACTTTATGTTGAACTTATTAAGAGGTTGCCCTTTTAATGAAGAATTTAATGAATTAAGAGATTTGTTATGAATAAGCATTCTTACTACTTGTTAAGAATTTGTCACCACAGACCTGTCATAGTCATTCTAATTATGATTAATACCTTATCTTGAATTCCATCTTCATTCACATTTCAGTAACAAATGTAACTTCTATTATATGATCAAGGTTCATGAAAACAGGATGATTTGCCTATGACCTGATATTTTATTCATTTTTACATTCATATTTATTAATAACATATTTCTCTGAAATGAAAGTTAACCTTATGAATTTTTTAATTTTTAAAGTGCATTTTATCCTTGACATGCTTTGCATCCCTTTCTACTGTTTCAAATCATGGTTGTGTATTCAAGACAAATGAAAAATCCTAACATTTTGATTATCCTTCTGTATATCTAGAAGCTAGTACTTTGAGGTATTATTTAAATACTTTTTGCCTCCTATGAAAGGAGCTTGTTTAATTCTCTCAAGTACTGTTAATGTTCTCAAAATGGAAGACACAAGTCTAGGAAGTTAAAAAAATCATGCATTAGAACATAGGCTTAGATTTTCATAGCAGTCTATATATAAATTGTGGCAAATATGGAGGTTTTTGTTGTTGAATTTCTTAAAAGTGATACAATGTTCAATCAATGTTATATTATGTTATTTTATGTAGCTCTTCCTTTTTAGTTCTTTCTTTTCTACCTTTATGTCCTCTTCCTTCATCTATTTACTTTCTCTCCCTTTTCTTCTGCTTTATCCTTATTTCTGTCCCCACTTTGTTCCTTCTTCTTTTAATTTTTTCTCCATCTTCATTTTACTCTCTTCTCCTCTGCAATCCCCCATGTCCCCTTTCTCTGCAAATACGTTCTCACTATTTCCATCCTCCTCTATCCTGTTCTTTCTCACCTTTCCTTTTCAACTCCATTTATCTTCCTCAGGGGAGTTTATATTCTCCACCTGCGTATAAGGCAGGCTGTAAGCTATTTCTGCATTTGATTTTGTGGTCTTAAGAGTCCTTGATTATTTACTTTACCAGGTGTTCAAAGCTGTGAAAGGAAATAAAAATAATAGTACTTCTTTTTCTGCCCTCTTTATTAGACTGTGCTAAGAGAGACTATGAGATGGCTGGGCACGGTGGCTCACACCTGTAACCCTAGCACTCTGGGAGGCTGAGGTGGATGGATTGCTCAAGGTCAGGAGTTCGAAACCAGCCTGAGCAAGAGTTAGACCCCCATCTCTACTATAAATAGAAAGAAATTAATTGGCCGACTAATATAGATAGAAAAAATCAGCCAGGCATAGTAGCACATGCCTGTAGTCCCATCTACTCGGGAGGCTGAGGCAGCAGGATTGCTTGAGCCCAGGAGTTTGAGGTTGCTGTGAGCTAGGCTGACGCCACGGCACTCACTCTAGCCTGGGCAACAAAGCTAGACTCTGTCTCAAAAAAAAAAAAAAAAGAGAGAGACTAATGAGAGCAGAAAGTGCTATATTAACTAATAATCTCACTGGTGTCATCATGAAAAATAAGACAATTAATTTTGGGCAATAGTACTAGTAATAATAATAATAATAATAGCAATAGACTATAAGAAAACCAGATCATTTGTCGAACACGAAGTCTGCTCTCCTAAGGGCTGGATATCAATGACGGGCAGCTTCTTCAGAGGGAAGAATCTCTCTGGTCCCCAGAGCCACAGGACCCTTCTCAATCGTTGGTGTTGATGAGGAACACTCCTCCACATGCAACATCATCAAGGCATTTGTAGTAAGCCAGGTAGCATGAGCGAAGTGTATGCAAATCAGAAAAATGAACCCTCTCCTGAGGTCTTCCAAATCACTCAATTCTTGAAGCAATTAGCAGATAGTCTATTTCCCCTTAAACTAGATGCATTTACATTTTCTTCATCATTTGAAGCATGTCTTCACACATTTCAGATTCTCCATTATAAGCGGAGATAAGTACTATGCACTTATTGTTGAATCCAGCGGAATAAAGTCAAACACTCGTGGTATGCAATATTCTAATGTTGTAAAGATTTGATGAGTTTTTTCCTTAAAAAAAATACTACAAAACAGACTACATTTTAATTACATTTTCTCAGAGGTATCTGGGGGAAGAAGGGTCATGTGTTTAAGAGTGTTTAATGTACTTAAAAATTATATCTTCTAGCAGTCTCCAGTACTGATTTAATAGGTCTGATCTTTTGAAATGAATCCTATGTCATCTTTATGATGATGTCTTATTCGGGAATGAAACTAAATCTAATGAGAGGCAATTCCTTTGATGAGAGTGACAATTACATCACTTGAACCAACGCATATACAGATCTCTCTCTTTATTGATGATAAACTAGTAGCTTTGGAAATAAATTTAATGTTTTAATCTCAGGTTTTCTGTTGTCATTTGTGAAGAAGCCAGAACTGACTGACATGTGCCCCAAATCATGCAAAGCAAAGAGGAAATGGAAAATCAAAAGCCAGAGATAAACTAGTATTTTTCACTACCCATCATTTTCAACTTCTCCAAACACCAAGTCTTTCCTCTAAATACAAGTAAGTGAACAGAACTAGTACATATGGAGCCTCTATTCACCTGTCTTATTTGAGCAGATAAAAAAATATAAAATAAAACAAAATGGAGCCTCTACTACTTGGCAGACTGTGTTACAACTGATCTTTTTTCACCTGCAGTTCCATGCATGGTCTCCTTTTTCCAGATCCTTTCCATTCTTCTATAAATCCTTTGTAGTAGGAGCTAATAAGTACTGGAATGGCTTATGTACCAAAAGCAAGAAAACATGGTGAAGTTCTAAATAAATTAACATGCATAACTGGGAGTAGACTATGTAGAATATTAATAAATGTGAATTTATAACAAGTGAAAAGCTTAGGTTGTAATTACAACTTGAGTTTCAAGGATTTAAATGGCAAAACTTTCTTTCTTAGTTGATTTCTTCTTTTTTCCTCTTAGAATAAAAATTAGAATTTCATTAACTTTTATTCTCATTTCAGGATAAAGTCTGATTTAATGCTGTGTAGTCTATATCTTTGAATAATAATTAAAAAATTGGAAGAGTCACTCCTTTTTTGATGAAAAGGTAATGGGAAGCACAATTCACAGTCGCAACTTTGCTAAACTGACAAGTACAACACCATCAGAGTTGGTAAAATATGTATTGACCCATAAATAATGTTGAGACAACTGACCAGGCAAATGTAAAAAAAAAATCTAAATCCTTATATAATTGTTAATATTATCATAAATTCTAGATGAATGTGTTAAATCACAACAAAATATGTTCCCCTTAGCTCTTAGGTACCTTTATTTGAAAATGTAGTTTCAAATCATCCTTTGTTTTTTTCTGTGAAGATTTTAATAAAACTGCAGAGAACATTAAATAAAAGATTGATTATATCTTATTCAAATACAAACTAGACTTTGCTCATTCATCTGCATATTTGGTAGATAGTGCAAATGTATATTTTGGCAAATTATGTTCAGTCTATAAACTTCTCACCAGAGAAAACAAAGATCTCTTAGCTGCTAAATGGTCTATACATCTTGACACAACACTGCTAAAAAGGGGTGTGATTTTCTTGCTTCTAGTATTGAGGCTTTCATAATGACAGCTTTTGGTTACTTGCCATTTTCCTCAAAGCCTTCAGAAGCCCCAAATAATATTTTTGACTTTTTGGAATGCAAGGAGCCAGCCTCCTGAGACTAGTGCCTGCAAGATAGTTACCACTGTTGCCAGCTATTGAAAAGATGTTAAATTGTTAACCTACCATAAAATCAAATTTTTGAAGTGTGGGACAAGAAGAATGTCCTCAAGTTTGGAAATACATTGAGGATGAACATTGAGTAAAAGATAGTACTAAAACAAAAATTGGTTTGCTATTTCTCTAAAACTGGTTTAATAATATTTGAAGAGGTCATAAGGAACCTAGAAAAGGATGAACTGATAGTTTGACCATCTGATTGCTTAATATGATGTGTAGGTTGTGACAAAAACTAATACAGTAAAAAAAGAAAAAAAAAAAACCCAACCTCCCCCCCTAAATTTTCTTTGTTTTGGAGCAAAACTGCAAAAATAAAAAATTGCCACCAGTAAAAGGCAACCAAGTTAAACAGGACCTTTTCAATTTCTTTGCTAAAACTGTAACTTATTTGGCATTGACTTTCTTTTTTTGTTTATTTTTTTATTTTTAAATATTTAATTGACAAAGGTTGTATATATTCAAGGTGTGCAGCATGATGACTTGATATTTGTATGTATTTTATAATGATCGCAATTTAATTAACACATCATTGTCACTCATGCTGTCTGTTAGATCCCCAGAACTCCTTCACTTTATAACTGAAAGTTTCTGTCCTTTGATCAACATCTTCCCATTTCCACCACCCCCAGGCCCTGGCAACCACTGTTCTACTCTCTGTTTCTATGTTTGACTTTAGAATTTTTATTATTATTATTTTTACCCCTCAAATTTCTTTGTACCAAGGTTTGATGTTTTTAGATTCCACATATAAGTGAGATCATACAGTATTTGTCTTTCTGTGTCTGGCTTATTTCACTTAGCATAATGTCCTTCAGGTTCATCCACGCTATTACAAATGGCAAGATTTCCTTCTTTTTTTATGACTGAATAATATTTCATTGTACCACATTTTCTTTATTCATTCATCTACCAACAGACACTTGTGTTGCCTCCATATCTTGGCTACTATGAGCAACTTTGCAATGAACCTGGAGGTGCAGATATCTCTTCAACATAATAATTCCATTTCCTTTGGATATACCTAGCAGTGTGGTTGCTAGATCATATGGTAGTTCCATTCTCAATTTTTGGAAAACCTCCATACTGTTTTCTATAACTGCTATGCCAATTTACATTCCTGCCAACAGTGTACAAGAGTTCGCTTTCTCCACACCCTCATTAGCACTTGTTATCCCTTGTCTTTTTAATACTAGTTTTCCTAACATGTGTGAGGTGTTATCTTATTGTGATTTTGATTTGCGTCTATCCTAACAGGTGTGAGGTGATCTTACTGTGATTTTGATTTGCTTTTCTCTGATGATCAGTGATGTTGAGCACCTTTTCATATACTCAGTGGCCATTTGTATGTCTTCTTTGGGAAAGTGTTTATGCCCTTTGACTATTTTTAAATTTTTTTTTTTCCATTTTTTTGCCATTGAGTTGTATTTTCCCTTATATATTTTGGATATTAACTCCTTATCAGATATATGATTTGGAAACATTTTCTCCCATTTGGTAGCCTTTGCATTTTGTTGATTTTTACTTTGCTGTGCTGAAGCTTTTTAGTTTGCTGTAGAATCTACTTTAACTTTTACATGTTCAAAAATTACCTCTGTGCTTTAAAACCATTTTCCCTGAGAAATAGAGGCTTAATTAATAATGACATTTAATGTGAGTATCTAAAAATTATGAGCACTTTAGACATGGATAGCCTGTAGTGATGAAATTCTGGATGCAAAGCACCAGACTGATGATGAGCTGGTCCACCAGAACAAAACTAGAGATGCAGAATAGATGGGAGAATGAATTAGACTCCATCGGGGAAGCAACCTGATATCTAAGAACAGACAGATCACTGTGAAAGAAAAACTAGCTGAGAAATATACCCTATTGTATTATATTATTATGTATTATAATATTATATATTATATTATAGAGATTAAAGGAATTTTTCCCTCCCCCCTTGAAGGTTTGGGTCTGCTGAAATGAACTGATAGTAGACAGATTAACAGGGAAAAAGGCACCCAAATTTATTAACATGCATAAGCATGGAAACCATACAAAATATATAGCTGAAGTTTAAACAGCACCCTCTTCATAGAGGAGAGGAAAATGGGGGATGTAGGCAGTGGTGGTGGATAGTTAATGATTGTCAGAGGAAATGAATGGGCCCAGAGAGCAGACAATAGTTTGTAAATGATTCTCTTGGGAAACTGAATGAGACTGGCAAGTTACAGGAAGGCGAGGGACAGAACTACACTGCCAACAACGGTTGTCTTATTACATAGATAAAGTCTGTCAGGTAATCTCTCAGACCTACCCTCAGAAGCATAGATAAAAAGTCTGTCTGGGAATGGTATTAACTTTTGGTCTCTTCTCTTTTCCTGTGGTTAATCTTTATTAAAGAGATTTCTAGGGAGGGAGTTTAAGACAATTGCATTTCTTTTTTTTTTTTTTTTCTGGAGACAGAGTCTCACTTTGTTGCCCAGGCTAGAGTGAGTGCTGTGGCACCAGCCTAGCTCACAGCAACCTCAAACTCCTGGGCTCAAGCAATCCTTCTGCCTAAGCCTTCCGAGTAGCTGGGACTACAGGCATGTGCCATCATGCCTGGCTAATTTTTTCTATGTATATTAGTTGGCCAATTAATTTCTTTCTATTTATAGTAGAGACGGGGTCTCGCTCTTGCTCAGGCTGGTTTCGAACTCCTGACCTCGAGCAATCTGCCCGCCTTGGCCTCCCAGAGTGCTAGGATTACAGGCGTGAGCCACTGTGCCCGGCCGACAATTGCATTTCTTTTGGAAAGAAATTTCCTTAGTCAGATAAGGAAATTCCAGAGAGAGCCCTCTCTGCACTTGGGAGGGAGAAACAAGAGAAGTTAAATAGTCCTTAGTTCCAAGGCAGCTTCTAAGGTCTTAAAATCTCTTTTAATTCAAAGTGCTCAGCATGCCAAAGCACCATACTTTGAGATATCATTTTCTGAGCCCCAAAAATGTATGAGAAATTAATATGATAAAGAATTAGCCGGGTGTGGTGGCTCACATCTGTAATCCTAGCACTTTAGGAGGTTGAGCCTGGAGGATCATTGAGTAATTTATAAAGAAAAGGGGTTTATTTGCCTCATGATTCTGAGGTCTGGAAAAGTGCAAGATTGGGCATCTGTGTCTGGCAAGGGCCACAGGTTGCTTCCACTCATGGCAGGTGAAAGGGAGCTAGTGTGTGGAGAGATCACATGGTGAAAGAGGAAGCAAGAGAGGGGAGAGGGAGTTGCCAGGCTCTTCTTAACAACCAACTATTGCAGGAACTAATAGAGTGAGAATTCACCAACCCTAACTCCCTCCCACTCCAGGGAGGGCCTCAATCTGTTCATGAGGGATCTACCCCCATGACCCAACACCTCCCATTAGGCTCTACCTCGAACATTGGGATCAAATGTCAACATAAAGATTGGGGGCACAAATATCCAAACCATAGCAATCTTATATCCTGAGACCTTGCTGAACTCACTTATTAGTAATAGGAGGATTTTATTTTATTTTTTAATTTTTGTAAATTTCTTGGGATTTTCTACACAAACAAATCATGTAAATAGGGACAGTTTTGCCTCTTCCTTTCTGACTTGAATGCCATTTCCTTTTCTTGTCTTATTACACTGGCTAGAATGTCTAGCTCTATGTTAAGTAAGAATGGTGAGGGCGAACATCATGGTTTTGTTTTGATCTTGGCGGGGAATGAATTCAGTCTTCGACTATTAAGTCAAATGCTAACTATAGGTTTTCCATAGATAGTTTTTATCAAGTTAAGGAATTTCTCTTTCAATTTTTCTGGGAGTTTTTTTTTTTTTTCAATCAAGAATGTGTGCTGGGCTGGGCATGGTGGCTCATGCCTGTAATCCTAGCACTCTGGGAGGCCGAGGCAGGAGGATCGCTAAAGGTCAGGAGTTCAAGACCAGCCTGAGCAAGAGTGAGACCCTTTTTCTACTAAAAACAGAAAGAAATTAGCTGGACAATTGAAAATATATAGAAAAATTAGCCAGGCATGGTGGTACAGGCCTGTAGGCCCAGCTACTGGGCAGGCTGAGGCAAAAGGATTGCTTGAGCTTGGGAGTTTAAGGTTGCTGTGAGCTAGGCTGACGCCATGGCACTCTAGCCCAGGCAACAGAGCAAGACTCTGTCTCAAAAAAAAAAAAAAAGAATGTGTGCTGAACTTTGTTGAATTCTTTTTCTTCATTGATTGACATTAAGTATGTGATTTTTCTTCTTTAGCCTAACATGGTGGGTTACTCTGTGGAACAGACAAACTCAGTTTCTCCCACTATAGTCTCATAACAGGCTTTTGACATCGATGTATGGGGATTTCTCCATATCAGGAAGCAAACAATCAATTCTACAGCAGAAACCAGCTTGGTGTCCTCCAACTCAGTTCAATTTTGACACTATCTACCTGGAGATAGCGTCAGATCCCACAGGATGAGAGCACAGTCTCACAAGACTAACCCTCGCTTCCAATGCCAGTCACAAGCTACAGGATGTTTTACCCGATTGAGTGGCTATAGATTGAAGTTCCCATGACCACCTCTTTGGGTTCAATTAATTCGCTAGAGTGACTCACAGAACTGATGTTTACTATTTTTTTAAATAAAGCATATTACAAAAGGTACAGATGAAGAGATACACAAGGCAAGGTATGGAGAAAAGAGCACAAAGCTTCCATGCCCTTCCCAAGTGTACCACCCTTCAGGAACCTGTATGTGTTTAGCTATCTGGAAGCTCTCTGGACCCTGTCCTCTTTGGCCTTTCAGGGAGACTTCATGGGATAGGCATGATTGAAGCATGGACAATGATGAAGAAATGTGACTGGACAAAGAGGACTAATGGACTGAGTGGGGGAACCCAGCAAGGCCTGTCTATTCAGATTCTACTTGGCCTCTCTGTGTAGCACTCCTTCCTCCAGGGCATGAGGCAGAACACCTTCTGAAATGGGGGCTGATGACCCCCATGGTCAACTAGACAAGGTAGGTCAGAGATTTTCTTTAAGGCCAGCTCTAAGACAGAGAGGTGGGGTGGGGGGAATTATATTTTTAGTTTCTATGCCCTGCCTTGGAGTGAAAAGCAGCAGGTGAAAGCAAGGCAGAATAAGGTCAGAGAGAGAGAGAGAGAGATTCTGATTTCTGAGGGCTAAAGCTCCCTAACACCATAACCAAAGACTGTTTCTCACCTTTATTACTCCAAAGCTGTTCCACAGCTTCTCCAAGAACTGAGGACAAGAGACCGAATACTTTAATGAAAGATATGCTTATTGTTTTGGTCACTTAGGAACTAACAAGGGCTATGGGAATTATAAACCAGGAACTGTGGACAAAAGCCTACATATATTTCACAATATCACTGTCACATGGATTGGTTTTTGCATATTGAACCAGCCTTGCATCTGTGGAATAAACCCCACTTGGTCCTGTTGCATCATTCTTTTCATATATTGCTGAACTCTATTTGATAATGTTTTGTTAATAGTTTTTACATCTATAAATCTGAAAAATACTGGCCTATAGTTTTCTTTTTTGTTTTGCCTTTGACAGGGTATTACTAGTCTCATGCATTGGAAAGTGATATCTCCTATTTTCTGGAAGAGAATGTTTAGAATTGGTATTAATTTATCTTTAGATATTTGGCAGAATTTTCCAGTGAAACAACTGGGGGCTGGAGATTTCTTTTAGGGGAGTATTTAAATTAAAAATTCAAGTTTGTTAATAGTTATAAGGCTGTTCTTTCTTTTCTTTTCTTTTCTTTTTCTTTTTCTTTTTTTTGAGACAGAGTCTCACTCTGTTGCCCGGGCTAGAGTGCCATGGCATCTGCCTAGCTCACAGCAACCTCAAACTCCTAGGTTCAAATGAACCTCCTGCCTCAGCCTCCTGAGTAGCTGGGACTATAGGCATGAGCCACCATGCCTGGCTATTTTATATATATATATATATATATATATATATATATATTTAGTTGTCTAGCTAATTTCTTTCTATTTTTTAAGTAGAGATGGGGTCTTGCTCTTGCTCAGGCTGTTCTCGAACTCCTGGAGCTCAAACGATCCGCCTGCCTTGGCCTCGCAAAGTGCTACGATTACAGGCGTGAGCCACCACGCCCGGCCTGATATAAGGCTGTTCAAGTTATCTTTTTCAAACTGGGTAATTTTTGGTAGTTTGTGTTCATCCAGAAATTGGTCCATTTGGTTTTCTTTAAGTTGTCAAACTTACATGTGTAGAGTTTTTCAGTGTCTCTTTGAAGTTTGTAGGGTCTATAGTGATATCCCCTTCTTAATTCCCAATGTTGGTAAATTTTGTCTCCTCTGGCTTTTTATTTTTGATCAGTCTTGTTAAAGGTTTGTTAATATTCCTGATCGTTTCACGGCCTCAGTTCTCTGTTTCATTGATTTTCTCCACTGTTTACTGTTTTAAATTTCACTGATTTCTGTTCTTTAATATTTTCTTCTTTCTGTTTTGCTCATCATTTTCTTTGCTTTTTAGGTGAGAGCTTCTATCATAGATTTGAGACTGCCTTTTTTCTTTTATTTTGTTTTTTGTTTGTTTGCTTGTTTGTATCTTTTTTGGAGACAGGATCTCACTCTATTGCATGGGCTAGATAGAACACAGTGGTATCTTCATGACTCACTGCAGCCTTGAACTTGTGGGCTCAAGTAATCCTCTCGCCTCAGCCTCCTCAGAAGCTGGGACTATCGGCACACACCACCCTGCCCAGCTAGGTTTTCTGTTTCTTTAATAGAGATGGAGTCTTGCTGTGTTGCTCAGGCTGGTATCAAACTCCTGGGCTCAAGGGATCCTCCCACCTACCTCAGCCTCCCAAAGTGCTAAGGTTACAGATATGGGCCAACACACCCAGCCCCCTTTTTCTAATGAATGAATTTAGTGCTGTAAATTTCCCTCTCGGCATGCTTTACTTGTGTATTTTTGGTACATTGTATTTTAATTTTCATTCATTTTTACATATTTTTTAAGTTTCCTTCAGACTTCCTCTTTGACCCATGAATTATTTAGCAGCGTATTATTTAGTTTCTAAGTGTTTGGAAAATATCTATTATTTTTATGTTATTGATTATTATATTAATAGTTTGATTCTATTGTGATTGGAGAAAACACTCTATGATTTATATTCTTTTACATTTGTTGAGGTTTGTTCTATGGCCCATGATGTGATATATCTTGGTATACTTTCCATGGGCAATGGAAAAGACTGTGGATCTTGCTGCTGTTAGGTGGAATATTCTGTAAGTGTTGGTTAGCTCCTACTGGTTGATGGCATTGTTGAGTTCTTTATCCTTGCTGATTTTCAATCTAGTTGTTCTATCAGTTGTTGAGAAAATGATGTTGAAGTCTCTGTAATAAGAAATTAGAGTTATAAGTATATATAATATATATTTTTATATTATATTCATATATGATAAATAATTATACAACTACAATCATGGATTGGTCTATTTATCTGTCAGTTCTATTACTTTTTGCTTCACATATTTTAGAGCGCTGTTTTTGGCACATGTACATTTAGGATTGATCTTATATTCTTGGAAGATTTGTCCTTTTAACATTATATAATGTCTCTTCCTGTCTCTGGTCATTTTCTTCCTCTGAAGTCTAATTTATCTGATATTAATATAGTCACTTCTGCTTTCCTTTGATTAATAGTTACATAATTTATCTTTTCTCATAATTTAATTTCAAACCTACCTCTGTCATCATATTTGAAGTAAGTTTTTTGTACACATTATATAATTTTGTACACATTATGGTCATGTGTTCTAATCAGTTCTGTCAATCTCTGTCTTTGAATTAGTGTATGTACATCATTTACATTTAATGTAAGTATTGATGTGTTAGGGCTTAAGTCTGCCATTTTAATTTTTGTCTTATTTGTTCTCTTTGTTTTTTGTTTTTCTGTTTTATTTCTCCTGCCTTCAGTGGATTGCATAAACATTTTTTAGAATTCCATTTTGATTTATCTATAATGCTTTTGAGTGAATTTTTTGTACAGCTTTCTAATGGTTGGTCTAGGCATTACATTATTTTTATATATATATATATATAAAACTTATCACAGTCTACTGTTGCTGTCATTTTACCAGTTCAAGTGGAATATAAAAACTTTACCTCCCTTTACATCTCTTTACTTACCCCATAATATGTTCATTTTGAATATTTCTCTACATACCTTTAGAACCACATCAGACCATATTATAAATTTTGCTTCAACCATAATTTAACTTAAGAGGAAAAGGAAAGTCTACTGTCTTTACTCATATTTTTTCTTACCTTTTTCTTTTTCATTTACTGATGTTCCAAGGTTTCTTCTCTGATTTTTTTTTCTGTTTAGAGAATTTCCCATAGCCTTTTTAAAAAATAGTAGGTCTGCTGATGTTAGATTTTCTTAGTTTACCTTCATCTAAAAATGTCTTGATGTCCCTTTTATTCTTTTCTTTTTTTTTTTTTTTTTTTTTTGAGACAGAGTCTCGCTTTGTTGCCCAGGCTAGAGTGAGTGCCATGGTATCAGCCTAGCTCACAGCAATCTCAAACTCCTGGGCTCAAGAGATCCTCCTGCCTCAGCCTCCCATCCCTTTTATTCTTAAAGGATATTTTCACAGGGTAAAGGTTTCTGGATTGATGGTTCTTTTCTTTCACACCTAAAAAATGTTATATAGGTTGAGCATCCCTAATCCAAAAATCCAAAATCTGAAATGCTTTAAAATCAGAAACTTTGTGAGTGCTGACATGACTCCACAAATGGGACATTCCACATTAGACCTCATGTGATGGGTTGCAGTCAAAACTTTGCTTTATGCACAAAATTATTAAAATATTATACAAAATTATCTTCAGGCTATGTGTCTAAGGTATATAATAAGAAACATACATAAATTTTGTATTTATACTCAGGTCCCCTTCCCAAGATATCTCATCAGGTATTTGCAAACACTCCAAAATCTGAAGAAAAAAATCAGAAAAAATCCAAAATCTGAAGTATTTCTGATGCCAGGCATTTCGGATAAGGGATACTCAACTTGTATCACTTTCTTCTGGCCTCCATGGTTTCTGATGAGGAATATGCTGTAATTCTCATCGGTTTTCCTCTGTAGATATGCTGTTGTTTTTCTCTGGCTGCTTTCAAGATTTTTTTACTCTTTAATTTCCCGAAGTTTAATTATAACGTGTAGAGGTGCCATTTAGAGGTGCAAGTTCAAGCTCCCTACTTGGTTTCCACTGACACAGCAGAGGTGCAGGGAAGACCTTGTTACTAGCCAGTGGGGATGAAATTCTCAGCTCCCTATTTGCCTTCTCTGATGCCCTTATGGTGGGGTGTTGAAGTGCCTTGTTACAGCCTCTCAAGGGTGGTAGTTTAGGCTTCCTACTCAGTTTTTGCTGGTGGGGTCATAATCTTTCCTTTGGTGCTTAGTTGGAGTAAAGTGGTTATTAATTAAAAGTTTTCTGTTTTTCTAGGCCACCCCTTTCCTCTTCCTTTGGCTGGAGAGTGCAGACTTTGTTGGGCTTTTTTTTTTGACTGTTTGCATGGGTGCTTCTGGGGTACAGTCTTCTTCACCTCTAAGTCCGGGATGTATAAGGCAAAAAGACAACCCATGTCATTCTTTGGGTCCCAAGATCCCTAGCCAGTCTGGCTTCCTCTCTTCACCTTTCAGAGTCCTCTTGTGTTTATTTAATATATAATATCCAGGGGTTTTAGCTGTGCTAGTAGGAAGAATAGGGAAAAGTATGTTTACTCCATGCTGCTGAAAGCAGAAGTCGAGACTTATAAGAAGGTTTTTCTGAATCTATTGAGATGGTCTTTATTTTTTGACTTTTTTGATATGTTGTTTTGAACTGTTGATGTTGTTATTGCTCATTAACAGATGTTCTAAAATAAATAAATAGGACAGGTGTGGTTGTTCACACCTGTAATCCTAGCCCTTTGGGAGGCCAAGTTGGGAGGACTGCTTGAGCCAAGGAGTTTGAGGTTGCAGTGAGTTATGGTCATGCCACTGCACTGTAGCTTGGGTGACAGAGCGAGTCCCTATTTCAAAAATAAATAAAATAGTTGTTTTTTAAAAGATGTATGTGATAGATTATAGGAATATTTGTGTGCAAATTGGGTAAACTTTTGATCTTGATTCTTTTTTTTTTTTATTATTTCTTTTTTTTGAGACAGAGTCTCACTGTGTTGCCCAGGCTAGAGTGCTGTGGTGTCAGCCTAGCTCATAGCAACATCAAACGACGTCAAACTCCTGGGCTCAAGACATCCTTCTGCTTCAGCCTCCCAAGTATCTGGGACATGCCCGGCTAACTTTTTAACATATATGTATATACATATTTTAGTTGTCCAGCTAATTTCTTTCTATTTTTTTCAGTAGAGATGGGCTTCTCGTTCTTGCTCAGGCTGGTCTCGAACTCCTGAGCTCCAATGATCCACCCACCTCAGCCTCCCAGATTACAGGCATGAGCCACCACGCCTGGCCTAGGTAAACTTTTGAAGAAAGAAGTCTTGGGCTAGGGGTGGTGGCTCATGCCTGTAATCCTAGCACTCTGGGAGGCTGAGGCCGGTGGATTGTTTTAGCTCAGGAGTTTGAAACCAGCCTGAGCAAGAGCAACACCCCGTCTCTACTAAAAATAGAAAGAACTTACTTGGACAGCTAAAAATATATAGAAAAAATTAGCCGGGCATGGTGGCACATGCCTGTAGTCCCAGCTGCTCGGGAGGCTGAGGCAGAAGGATTGCTTGAGCCAAGGAGTTTGAGGTTGCTGTGAGCTAGGCTGATGCCATGGCCTTCTAGCCTGGGTAACAGAGTGAAACTGTCTCAAAAAAAAAAAAAAAAAAAAGAAGAAGAAGAAAGAAAGAAGTCTTGTATATTTAAAAGCATAATTGTCAGTTATGTACAAAATAACTGATATAAAACTTATTCTCTAGTTCTAAAAAATATCATTGGCATATATTTTAAAGAGGATTGCTTATTATCATGTAAAGAATGCCCATTTTCTTTTTGGCCCTTTTCTCCTATCAATTTAAAATGGAACTTAAAATTGAATTTAGAAGAATAGTGCCCAGAATATTTTAATACTTGGTTCATTTTTGCTTACATAAGGTCCTTATTATAATAAAATGGCAAACTGATTTTTACAATTGCTCAGGGCAAACAAACATTGTGTTGTTTTTGAGTCCTTTCTTTCTCTCTGCCTGAAAATCTCTTTAGCGATATATCCATATACCTTGTTCTTACTTCCTTTTTTTTTTTTTTGAGACAGAGTCTCGCCCTGTTGCCCAGGTTAGAGCGAGTGCCGTGGCGTCAGCCTAGCTCACAGCAACCTCAAACTCCTGGCCTCAAGAGATCCTCCTGCCTCAGCCTCCCAAGTAGCTGGGACTACAGGCATGCGCCACCATGCCCGGCTAATTTTTTTTTCTATATATATTTTTAGCTGGCTAATTAATTTCTTGCTATTTATAGTAGAGACAGGGTCTTGCTCTTGCTCAGGCTGGTTTCGAACTCCTGACCTCGAGCAATCTGCCCGCCTCAGCCTCCCAGAGTGCTAGGATGTTCTTACTTCCTTTAAGTCTTCTCTGCTCCTTACCACACCGTCTCTCCCCTGCCATATAATATAGAACTCCCACATCTGCTCTCCCTTCCTTACTTTGCTGTATCTTTTTCCCCACTACGTGGCATACAGAGATCTTTACTTGTTATACAAACTGTAAGCTTTATCAGGGCAGGGGAATCGTTTTGTTCAATGCTTTATCCTAGAGGCCAGAACAATATCTGGCGTGTTGTAGGGAACTCGGTAAACATTTGTTGGATGAATGGATTGATAAAAGAATGGAGACTATAGTGCATAAGTGACTTTAGTGAAGATAGGCTTGTCTCTGTGCTTTTCATTCTAATTTAGTTATTCATATTTCTTATATTGCTTCATCTTGATGTTATAAAGCCAAAACTTAGGCTTTAAGATACAAAATTAAATTCCCTAATAAAAGAGATAGACCCTTATGCTTGCAACAATCTACCAGAATGAAGGTTTGTCTCCACCTTGATCTGGTATGTATTACGGACAGTATGCTAATGAAGGGCATGCAAAGAATGCGTGGGGAGTTTAATTGCAAGTCACCACTGTGGTTGAGTCCAACCTTTCTGCATAGAGCCATTCATCATGAGTGACAGCCAAGAGAGGAGGAGAAGCAGCAGATACTTCCACGGATCACTCTCCTCCCTACTTGCCTCACCCTGTCATTCAGTTTACAGTCCTCTTTGTTGGCTGCAATCATTCCCAGAGGATGTATTTATCACCATGGAAAAAACCCGAATGACATCAGCAGCAGCACTTAAAACTCTGTGCTGTGATCCAATAAATAATGTGTGCTCAGTGTGTGGAAATGTTGAAGCAGCCCCTAATCTCATCAAGAACCGAGCAGGGTTACCCAGCCTCAGCCTTACCTGGGAGCTGGTTAGACATGCAGGGTCTCAGGCCCCACCTAGACCTGCACTTTAACAAGATTCCTGGTGATCGTGTGGACACAGGAGTTTGAGAAGCACTAATCTGTAGAAGATCTGACTAATGCTTAACCTAAAGCCACCATCTCTTTAGGACATGATTTAAGACCATAATACCACAAATAGAATCCAAATAAAGTGAGAAAACAAAGCTTTTCACTCAGGGGATGGAATAGAAACAGAAGTCGAATTAGCACATTGACTTGACTGATGTGGGTACATGGTTTCCAAAGCACTTATGTGTAAGTCTCTGTTCCCTGCGAGATGAGCATTTTCATTCCTGTTTTCGGGGGAGTAAACTGATGTTCAGAAAAGTGAACTGACACAGTTAGTAAATGGAATAAAGATTGCCAGTACCAATCTTTGGACCCCATCCCCCAATCCAGCTCTCTTTTACCTCTTCACAAAATTTTAAAGTTTTTAAAAAATCTTCCTCCCTCCTTCGCTCCCTCCCTCCCTCCCTTCCTTCCTTCCTTCCTTCCTTCCTTCCTTCCTTCCTTCCTCCTTCTCTCTCTCTCTCCTTCTTTTCCTCCCTCCCTCCTTCCCCCCCTTTTCCCTTTCTCCCTGCTCTCCCTCTTTCGTAAAGGTTGGGTGATACATAGCTAGTCACAGCATACAGACTTTTTTTTCTTTTCACATTTCACATTCATTTATTGTGGTGCAGTGCTAACCAGAAGACCACTCTTTAATGACTCTTTGCAAATTATTTATTTGAATCTATGAATAATAGAATCCTCTGCTTCTAGTGACTATTTGTTCATTGCAAAATTTGGTTAATATTATATAGATATAAACTAAGTGCATATTTAGGATCAACTGAGTACTTAGCGTGATATTAACAGCAATCAGTACAGAGATCAGTGGTTAAGTGGTACCACTTAGCTTTGGCTTATTTCTTAAATATGTATTAATGTTTATGAACATTTTTGCCCCTACAAAGAAAAACATTTAACATAATTTTGGGAGGAGGAATAGATTGTGAGGATTTGAGAAGAGTGAGGGGCATATCCAGTGGTTTCCTAAAAAGATTTTCGAGATATACCAAACGGTCTCCATTTGACTTAATATGTGTGTGTGGAGGGGGGGGAGTGTTCACAGAAGGTTATGCACATGCACACACATAATTGGATCTGAATACCTATTTAAACATTTTTCTCTGGAGCCTTTTAGGAAAGATCCTGTGCACTTTTAGCTAATATCTTTGCAGAATCTGTGGAAAACTGACAATAACAGCACTGAGTGGATTATATTTCCATAAACAAAATTATCGGTGATTAAAATAGAGTATACTTAGATGAGCTCCAGAATGTCACCAAGGCTTGCGTTTTTAAGCCCTGCCAGCTCTTTTCTGTAGATTTTTTTGTTAAACATAATTGAAGAGATGAAGGTTTTAAAAGCTTTTTGCTCCTCCACAAACCTCACATTAAATGGCTGCTGGGGGTATACAAAATATTAAATGTAACAGATTTATAGGGTTTGTTTATTTTAAGTGTCAAAAACGGGTCCTGTTTGGGAATCTGAAATCCAGTTTCAAGAGAACACAACTTGGGTAGCCCCTGTGCTCCCATCAACATACCAGAGGGCTATAAGTTATAAAATATGGTTCAAGAAATAATTGTTGATATTCTGTACATGCCCGCGGAGGTCTCAAGGGCCCAAGCAATATATGGGGTCTACACATAAGGTACATCATGTGAGTTCTCTATACAATCTGTACTCCAACAGCCATTTTCGTAAGCAATCATTTAATTAAAAATTGGATCACTATAGTAGGTTCATAGCTTATTGCCATTATTTAATATTTGTTTTATGACCAGCAAGGAAGGGCTTGTGGGAACCAGCAATTTTTCTCTTGGGGAATAGATACAATCAGAACCGTTAACTCCAGCCATACATAAAACAGGATCTAAATCACATTTATGTCCCACCAGAGAACCAGAAACACAGTGCCTATGTCTCCAGAATTAAAAATTAATAGCCATAAAAGGGACTATAAAAGGGGTGAAAAGGATGTAGGTTCGTAACAATACATAGGGAGCACCTAGAGGACCATTTATTTGCATTTTGAAACTGGAGAGTTACAAAGATGGTCAATTCTGTTTAACAGCTTTTAAATGTAAAAGGCTTGCTTGCAAAACCCAACTTGAACTCGGTTAAACTTTGTTTTTGGCCTGAATTTCTAGATCAACTGATAGCACAATGCAACCAGATAATTGCAAAATCTCTTTATTTTGTAATGCTTGAATACAACTTTAGTGGAATAATGTTATTTTTTGTTCCAATTTTGTGGTTATCTGCGAAATCAAATATTGATGTATTTGAAGGGGAAAAAACGCCTTTGATATTAAAATGAAAGTAATTCAATCATAATATTTTCTAATTCATTTCATAATTTGTTTGTGCAAAGTAATTCATTTATCCACTAGATATATTTTCACTATGCTATGTTTTTAAAGAAAAAAAGCTAGAAATTTTGTCTACTATATTCAACAGGACAATTGATATTCTTTGCTGGTCACAGTAAAATTAATGGTATTTCACTGAATAAAATTCCTTCTTAAGCTGTATACGAAAAGGATTACACTTTACATTAATATATACTTATATTTATATTAAACATTTTCTCTCTCTTTTTTTAACCATATGTGGTTAATATTTCTCCTGACTTTGATTGTTCTTACTTTTGATGTACTTTTTTTTAATTTGAAAAGAAATATAATGAGATGATTTGAAATGCTTTGTTATATTTTATTTTGCATAGGCTATAATATTTGGAAAAAAATTTAAATTTCCTCTAAAACTAGCACTATAACACAACTATTTTAGTTTGCTTATATTTCATTCCTATATATGCTTGTTTCTACATAGTTGAAATAACAAATCCATGGAGTTAAATAACAAATTCCGTATTTGTATGCTGCCTTTTTCCATTTACCATTATCTATACATTTACCATCATCTATACATTGCATCCATTTCTACAGGCTTAGTAATAATCTTGTTTAATGGAGTATTATATTTATTTCTTTACATTTTCATAGATAATATTGTAATAGACAGTTTTGCTTTGTTGAAATATTTTCATAGTATAAATTTTCAAGAATGAAATAACAAATAATAATAATAATAGTAATAACAATCAGCTATCTTTTGATTAGCGAATGGCTATATGCTGTTAAAAAAAAGGAAGAAAATAAGATTAAATAAAACAAAACAAAAAAACCAATCAGCTATCTTTGTATTTCCTCCTTGATTTCTGCTCAGAGATTCTTGTCTTCTTAGTCTCTGCTATATCTTCTCACCCTTGCTAATACCACAAAGGACCAAAGGGTCTTCATAGTCTTCTGGGTGTAGCCTGCCAGGGATCTCTGGAAAACACAAACCCTGACTTTCAGCATTTGCTGATTTCTATGGTATAAATTCTCCCACCATGGCAGATTTCAAGCTAACAATTGGCTTGGCAAATTCCTGAAATTTTAAATGGCTCTTGGGAACCTGTATAAGCTGGCTCCAGCACAGCAGTGGAAGTCAAGTTGAAGCCTTTTGGGATATTGTACAACAAAGATATTCAATGGGCCAGTATCCCAAGGGATCACACAGTTAATTCTATTAGGTTATTAAGTATGAAATGTCCAATTTCCTTAAGTACTAAGCTTGATAGTTGAGATCTCTGACATTTCACTTTGACACTTCTTGTTTTATTTTTACTGTGAAGGTGCATCCTCATTCTTTCAAATGCATGGCTTGGCTTGTGATTACCTTTTAAATTTTTTTAGAGCAATTTTTGTGGAACCATGGATAAGTCAGAAATTGGTGTTGTTTTTGAATATGAGTTACATAATGAAACCAATGCAGCGAAGATAGCTCGAAGTATCAGCGAACTGTTTGGGAAGGATGTGGCTAATGAATGCACAGACATCAATGGTTAGAGATGTTTCATTCTGGTTATTTTAATCTTGAAAATGAGCCATGTGGGCGACCTGCGACCAAGGTGGATAATAATGAGCCGAAAGCTGTAGTGGAAGCAAATCCATCTCAACCTACGTGTGAATTAGCAGCAAGGTTTGCTATTACTAATCCAACAATATTGGACCGTTTGAAACCAATGGGCAAGGTAAAGCAGCTGGATAGATGGGTTTAAATAAGCGTCAGAAGAGAAATCGTCTCAAAGCTTGCCTTTCTTTCCTGTCATGACATAAAGGTGAACCATTTCTACACTGTATTGTTATGTGTAATGAAAAATAGGGTTTTTTTTTTGACAATTGCAAGTGTTCAGCATGATGGTTAGATTAAAAATGAAGTGCAGAAACGGAGTTCCAAACCGCATATTCATCAAAAAAAAAAAAAAAAAGTTAACGTTGTCTGTTTGGTGGTACACTCCTGATATTATCCACTCCAGCATCATGAAAACCAGTCAATCGATTATAGCAGATGTCTGCTGCAAGCAGTTGGACGAAATGATGAGAATGTTTTCGATTAAGCAGCCAAGATTGGTCAGTAGAAACAGGCCAATCCTCTTGCAAGACAATGCTCAATCACATGTCGCACAAACGATGCTGCACAAACTACAGAAGGTGGGCTTGGAAACTCTCTCTCATCCACCATATTCACCAAACCTTGCACCAACTGGCTACTGTTTCCTACAGGCTTTGGACCACTTCTTGGAAGGGAAAATATTCAATCCTCAACTAGCTGTGGAAAACGCCTTTTGCAATTTCATCACCACTTGCTCTCCAGGCTTCTTCACTGCTGGCACAAACAAGCTATCGTTAAGATGGCAAAGCTGTGGTGATAGTTTAGGTGCAAACTGTGATTAATTGTGTTGCTTCTTTTTTTTTGAGACACAGTCTCACTCTGTTGCCCGGGCTAGAGTGCCTGGCATCAGCCTAGCTCACAGCAACCTCAAACTCCTGGACTCAAGCAATCCTCCTGCCTCAGCCTCCCGGCATGCACCACCATGCCTGGCTAATTTTTTCTATATATTTTTAGTTGGCCAATTAATTTCTTTCTATTTTTAGTAGAGACGGGATCTCGCTCTTGCTCAGGCTGAACTCCTGACCTTGAGCAATCTGCCTGCCTCAGCCTCCCAGAGTCCTAGGATTATAGGCGTGAGCCACTACTCCCAGCCTGTACTGCTTCTTGTTTGAGATATAATGAACTAAACTTTTGGTTCAAATTCGGACATTTCATATTCAATGACCAACTATTTGTTTCTCAAAATGTGGTCTGGGGGTCAGTGAGTAGAAAGCAAGAAGAATAGGGGGTCAGTGAGTAGAAAAACAAGAAGAATCAGGGGCCCTACCTAAGACCTACTGAATCAGAATCTGCCTTTTTTACAAGACGCTTACATGATTTGTGTGCATGTTAAAGTTTGAGAAGCACCATTTCAGCTGGAGCAGTCGAGTTCTACCTGCTCCTGAAAGGACTCAGTGCTTCAGACAGCTCATCCAGGAGTATGCAGTTTAATGACCTACTTGTGTTTTATTGCAAGAAAGCCAAACTTCTCTTCAAAAAAAAAAAGAAAAAAGAATAATAATTTACCTATTATTTATAATAGGTAAATTATATTTACCTATTATATAATAATAATTTACCTATATGAGTTTTACTAACTCATATAGGTATAATAATAATTTACCTATATGAGTTTTACTAACTCATCCTGAAATGTGAAGGTTGTTGTCCTACTTACTTGATATCCAGTCAGAAAACCACACGTATGAACACTGATCAAATTTATATTTAGTCTAGAAACACATATTTATCAAATCCCTTATGTAAAATTAGGCCGTTCATAGCCCTTACCCTCAAGCAGTCTACATTCCAATAACCATAATACGAGACGCAGGTGCTGCGTTTGCTGTGCGTGCCCTGCACGTATGTCCTCACAGAACTGTCTCTAACTGCCAGCGCTTGCACTAAGTGCTTTGAATGCTTTGGCAAGCAACATACTGGGGAGTGACGCCATCCCACCTCTGCGAATCCTCCGGATCCTTTGCCCTGTGGCAGGATAATGATGAGAGTTTGCACTGATTCCTGAGTTATTCAACCTGATTCAGCCCATGGTAGAAACTTACAAAATAACGAACACTATATCAGCTGCTTTTCTTCCTTTTTCTCCACCGCTCCTCCCCACTCCTTCTACCAGCGTTTCCTGAGATCATCTCTCATATCATCTCTGCATCTGAATTCCCAAATCAATCTGCTTTTGGGGAAACCTAACCTAAGCCCTGGTTTTGTATAGTATGGAAAACACAAAGTGCTACTTTGGCCTGAGGAGGAGAAATTGCTATCAGCCAAGTTATCAATCGAGTTGGCCCTCAAAAGCCTGCCAGGATTTCCAGAAGTGAAGATTAAGGAGAAGGAACCTCATGCTTGCAGGAGAGGGGGGAATGGCCTAATGCATGTTGAGGAAATAAGGAGAAACCTAAACATTTACTGAAAAAAAGTTTAAAATTCAACCAAGTACATATTTGGGGGTAGTGCCGCTTCAAGGAATGGCAGTGGGCCTCCAACTGTCTGGTAGCAGGCAGAGAAAGATAGTTATAGAAAGTAAGAGTTAAAACTTTCATAGCAAGGCCAGGCGCGGTGGCTCAAGCCTGTAATCCTAGCTCTCTGGGAGGCCGAGGTGGGCGGATCCTTTGAGCTCAGGAGTTCGAGACCAGCCTGAGCAAAAGCGAGACCCCCATCTCTACTATAAATACAAAGAAATTAATTGGCCAACTAATATATATAGAAAAAATTAGCCGGGCATGGTGGCACATGCCTGTAGTCCCAGCTACTTGGGAGGCTGAGGCAGCAGGATTGCTTGAGCCCAGGAGTTTGAGGTTGCTGTGAGCTAGGCTGACGCCATGGCACTCACTCTAGCCTGGGCAATAAAGTGAGACTCTGTCTCAAAAAAAAA
>VSMD01016737.1:0-28252 GCA_008750895.1 Mirza zaza | reverse complement strand
GGGGGCTTGGGACTCAACCACACAGAGGGGAGCCCAGGTCATGTGGAAGGAGAGTTTTCCAAGCACAGAAGGGTGGAGGAGGACCTTGGAGAACACCTGCGCTTATGAAGTTGGGCAAAGATGGAGAAGCCAGTGAAAGAAACCAAAGAAGCCATGGGCACAGCAAGAAGAGAATTTGAAGGTACAGTGCCATGTGGTCAAGGGACGGGTTTCAGGCCACAGTGTCCAAGAACAACTTCTGAGGAAAAGGCATTTGACCAGTCAGCTGGCTGGCAGGAGGGCCAGGGCACACAGAGGAAAACTAGAGAGAATATGAGGATTTTAAAAAGCCCTAGAGATCTTAGGGAGAAAGATGCTAAAAATTGGGTTGTGGACTGTGACCTGCCTGTGAAATTCTACAAAGTGGTTTTAGTCATGAGAAGAGCCTGGCACTGTTGTATCTTTCAGGACACCCTAAATTAGGAAAACAAAAATGCCAGCAGGGCCTACTGTAGCCACCTTTGGTTTGGAGGAAAACTACATCCCCAGTGATAAGGGTTTAATCCCAGATGGGCCTAATTTTAGCTTGCACAATAAGCTCCCCCAACATAAAAGGGCCACCCATTAAGTGCCAATAAGAATTTTAACCTTGAACAAATGGCCCAGCAGGACTCCTTTGCAATCAGGCAGAATGCCTCCCAGAGACCAGGATTTTCTTTTTAGGAGAGAAAGGTCTCCCACACAAAAAGGAACCAGCAGGAGAGACAGATAATGGCCTGGCTTCTCTTGAGCCTCTCTGCTTACAAAGCTGAGGGTTTTAGGGCCAGCAGGGATCACACCTTTCTCAAACTCTAATGCATCTGCAAGTATTTTCAAGTCCCCAAAAGAAAGGGCAAACTTGGCGCCTTGCAGACAACCCACTGCCTTTCCTCTGATGCACAAAGCTTCCTTCTTTCCCCTGCTATAAAGGCTATCTGAGGACAGGAGGTGGGGACAACCCTTTTGAACCTCCTAAATGCAACTATCATTAAACAAAGACACGGATATTTATTCCCTGCCAATATGCTGCAAAGCCAACTCTTTCTAACCCCATTAACGCCTTTATCTAGCACATCTCATCCAAAGCACTGTTTGCCATGTTCAGTTCCTCTGGCCTGGAAGCCCCCCAGGAGCTGCAACTCTCCTATTCCTATTTGTGGATCCCCTCTCCAGCCTCACCCTAGTACGAGGCCGGCACAAAACAGTCACCCGGCAGATACTTCCTGAACTTAAAGAAAGCAGCTGCCATTTTATGAGCACTTTTAGATAGACATGACATATATGTCTCATATGTACACATATACACACACACACAAGGATACATATGGCATCAACCAATTCATCTCCTCATGGGAGCCCAACTGCGTTCTTTCTCTGTGCCATACATCACTGCTCTTCCGGATGGTCCCTTTCCTTCCCTCAGGAATCACCAGTACCAGCCAAGGTCCTAGCAGGGAACAGAAGTCACCAGAGACTTGAAAATGAAAAGACTTTAACTTACTTTAACTTTCAAGGTTAAAGGAGCAAAACCGGGATGTTGAGGCACCGGAAACGCACAACAGCCTGGAGTTGCGCACAACGCACAACAGCACTCTGAGGCCTGGAGTCCGTGTCCCCAGAGCCCAGAAGGGAACCGGAGCCCAGCAAGAGGAGCTGCCCCGGAGAGAAGTTAGTACAGAGAGGCTCCGGCCAGGGGCGCAGAGCTGGACAGAGAGAGCAGGGAAGGGCCCAGCCTCTCTCCTGCTACCCAGCAGTCTCCACAGGTGCTCCCTGCTACTCCTGACACACCTATGTCAGCTGGGAGGCATTTCCCCAGCGTCCTCACCTGTCCCTGTGAGCCTCCCACGGGATGTTACAGTCAGCCCTCCGTACCCATGGCTTCCTCATCAGTGGATTCAATCAACCGTGGATCAAAAATAGTGGGAAAAATAAAAAAATTAAAAATAACAATTTAAAACAATACAAATAAAAAATACAGCATAACAACTATTTACATAGCATTTAATTGTATTAAAAGTACATCTAGTGATGATCTAAAAGTACACGGGAGGATGTGCATAGGTTATATACAAAATACTGTGCCATTTTATATAAGGGACTTTAGCATCCGAGGTACCAATCCTCCACTGATACCAAGGGACTACACTTCTATGGCAAAAAAGGGGAAATCATGGCTGGATGACTCTTAACCCTCCAATTTTCCTGCTTTTGATAATATGTTTATACTAGTTTCATAATCTAAAAATAAGAGGAAAAGAAAAAGTAGTTTTCAGATGAGATATGCAGTATTCTGGGCAGGCTTTCATTAAAAGTCTTAACCACAGGAGTTAGGTTAAAAAAGAAAAGTCCACTTACAGATTCTGCTCACACTATTTCCTATTCTGGATTTGCCCCATTTCAAAAGGATTACTCTCACCAAAGCCAAAATAGAAGAACCCCGACATACCCACCTAACGGAAGAGCAGATCCTTGTGTTTCTGTTAAAGCCTCCACTCACTGCACTGGCATTGCCTTTCTAGAACCAGAAATGTAGTGCGTGACATTCATGTCAGCCAGTTGTATTTCCAGCTTGCCATGCACATGAATAGTGAAACGTTTACCACTGCAGTTAGCTTTTGTATGTGTAATGTCACATGCAGCCATTTGGAAAAGATTAATTTGACAACGAACTGCAAAATGCATTGGATGACACTTCCCCATGGTACAGTTAATATGAAAAATACTGTGCCCAACCAAAATACTAACATGCCGCTGTGATTACTCTCTTCTCAACTTGCCCCAGTCAGCTGACACATAGCCTAGATTCAGTAATTCTGACCATGTACAAGCTCGCAGCCTAAGTGGTAATAACTGGCTCGTGTGTGTGCGCGCGCGCACGCATGCACATGCATACAAAGCAACAATTTTTCTATTGCTTAGCCAAGTGGAGCCTGACTGTATTCTCAGGAAGGGAGGTAAAAAGAGATTGCTCTGTTCCTCAACAACCTAACTTACTATATTCCATCCATCCCTAAATTCTCTACCACAGGGATACAAACCTCCATCCTGGATGTGTCCACAATTTAAATGGAGAGACAATCACAAAAGGAAATAGATGGTTCCTATAGATGATGAAAAGACATTTCCAGTGGGTACAGTGACAGGACAGCATCAGGGCCTCCCAGACAGGAGTGTGGGTCACACACATTGATCATATTCTGCCCCAACTGTCCACAGCAGGCTGTCCTGGACTGGCTTCCCCGAAAACCCCAATTTGACTCAAGTCCATTTAAAAGGACACTATTGTATCTACAAAGGGGCAACTATTCCCACAAGAGCTTTCAATACAAGGATTATTGGTAACTTTCCAGATTATGAAAACATATATAGTGTGGGACATAGATTCTTTCACAAGGCTCATTTGTTTCCTTAAGCTACAAAATAAAATGTATTTAAAACCATATCACCATAAATCTATTCGTCTGCAAGTATGACTCTAAAGGTATAATTGACTCTGGGAATTTTTCAGGATAATTCTGCCATGGTTTTCTTAAAATAAATTTGAAGTCTCTAACATGAAGAAGCTTTTGGGGTTTAAAAAATGAATAGATGCACTGAATTTAAAAGTTCTGCATTCATCCAAGTTCTGAATGTTCCTGCTGTCATCACCTGAAAATACTTCTATCCCTTTTTTTTTCCTAGTTGTATCCTTAACAAGGAAGCTAATAGGGGTGGAATCAAGTTAGTGGTTACACAGGGCTTTGGGACAGATACCCCTGGAATTGAATCAAATCCTGCCCATACACCAGCTGTAAAAACAGGGAAAATTGTTTAATGTTTCTCAACCTCAGTTACCTCATCTGAAAAGTGACATACTAATTCACGAAGTTGTGGGGAAAATCAAAAGGAATGTATGTATCAGTCACTTAGTAAACAATTCACTGCTTGCTGCTCAAGTATTTCTAGCCAACAACTTGGCCTTTGCACTAAGGGTGATGATTTCTTTTGTTATGCATGGCATGAAAGATCTCACATGATACCAAACTGGGAGATCTAGCCTTTAAAAATAAAATAATGACAAAGAAACAAATAAAAAGTACTTTATGTATCAAAGATCAATTATCAAATCAGGGTACTTGGTAAGATTTGGTACTTAAGAGAAATCTCAATCGTCAAGCACTTTAATAAAAAAGGCAGAAGTATTTTACCTGCCCAATTACATGGTAATAAAGGAATTTTCTTAAATTGAGAAGATGCATTTTCATGGCACATTAAATGCTTGCTGTCTGCACTGCAATGACTTTTCTACTGAGGGAAACAAAGGTGAAGAGAGTTAGAATTCATTAAGGGTTGAAAATTGATTAGGCCATCTCAACTCTGTGAGTCACAGCCATCAATTTTAAGAGACACGGCACCATCACCATACACTGGATTTTAATTAGGAGGGTTACAAAACTGTTTAAGAACCAAACCCAATTGTCAAGCCCAATTAAGCAGGTTGATGGAACATACTATGTGGTGCCATAAAGTGTTCCATTTGTAAAATAACATAAAATCCTTGTTCAGAAGAAGCTCACTGGCTCTCCCACAAAATATATACTGTAGTAGTATATATGTAATAAAATTCATTCATTCATTTATTGGGCAAAGCATGTCAGTCTTTGAGACAAAAAAAATTCGTCTGGAATTGGGCCCAAGATCAATGCATTTACAAGTCAAGAAACACCCCCTGGGACAAGGCAAGCTGTGGATGGTGGCTCAGGCTCAGTCTGGCTTTGGCTAAACAATCTCTCCAGGAGGGCTGCATTCTGAGGCTCAATTCAGTTCCAAGATCTTGTATTAGAGACTTGAACTTCCTGGTCATCACAGACATGGGTGCCAAAGAGAACAGAGTCAAGGCAGGAAGATGGTGAGTCAGGGTCATAAACACACTGGGCAAGTCAGGTGGAAAGGAATCTGGAGTCCAGCATGTGCGATTAGCATCCTGAGATATCACCCTGGTTGACCTGGGTCTTCCTTTTCTTTTTTTCTCTTTTAAGCCAAATTTCTATCACCCAAAGTATTTGAAAAATAACTCAAGTCTCTCCCCTCTTAAAATGCCAATTAATTTCTTTAAATCAACAAGAAAATACATACCACAGAAACAATTTTCACACCTTCTTCTTGAGTATCTACATGCAAATAGCCTCAACAACACCGTCATGCCTGTCTCTTTCAAGATACATCTGAAATCCTCCACTTCAGTTTGGTAAGAGAAACTGAATGTCAACATTCACATTCATTCCAGAACCGGATCCATTTCCTTCCAAATGTAACATAGCAGCCACCATCCTACTCCGACTACATGGATCCTCCCTCAAGTCAGCCCCCCAAAATTCCCCCACCTGCAGGAGCTGGGGACATTCTTCATACTCTTTTGGGTGGGGAGTTCACCTTTTATGAAGTCGATGAGGAAACAACTTTGGGAACCAGGTCAGCTCATTTTGAAGGGAGAATATTCTACCTTTAGTTTCCATCCTTGTCCATTGTACATGTCAGCCAATGTGTATACATATGTACAACAATTATACCGTATTTGCCAAAGAACACTCAAGAACACGACTTTACATGAAGAAATAGGGCCAAAAAGGCAACCTGCCCATTAGTATCCCTTCTGCCTTGAACCACTGATTATCCATTTTAAATATTCAATCACTCAAAATACAGCCACCTATAGCTGAAGACTCTGTCCTTTCTGATATGGTATCACGAAGCTAAGGGGTGTCCCTACCACCATGGGTGCGGGTAGAAGTATCCAAGTGCTGTAACCAGAACTGCTGGGGTTCACACACACAGCTGAGGGCTGTGAGAGATCACGAGAAACACAAGAGCTTGAGGAAGCTTTCGGGGAGTTTCCTAGACAATACGAGCATTGCAAAAAGGGAAGACAGAAAGACAGCCATGTGCCATGGGAAGACACTTGACGAGAGAGAGAAAGGAACTACAGACAAGGCCGAGGCCGGGAACAGGAATGTGTGAGTTTTGCAAACACATGTCAAAGGTTCACTCAGACTAACCAGAAACCCCAACCCAAGCTGGTGGATGCTGGCGCTAGGTCCCGCCACACGAGTACTGTGACTTGCATATCACCAATTAGTCATCACAAATGCTCAGTCTCTGAGACAAGGAAGTAAAAAAATCATCTTGCATCAAGTTGGAGCCTTACTTATTGGCAACATTAAGCCACTAGCTGGTGGTTATGTCTCAGGTGAGGGCGTGGGGGGCAACCTCCACCCTGAGAGGAGTGGAGACAGGGGGCCGAGGAACCACTTTTGGGGTCCAAGTGGCCTAAATTCCTAAGTACCTTCAAGGAGTAGAGAAGAATCTACCCTCGGGACACACTCCCCACGATAGCTCTACTCTGGGACCATTCTTCCTGTAAAGATGGTACCCAAATCATACTTCTCTATTTTAAGAGGCATCTCTGTGCAATGATTATTTGGATAAAAATGTATTAGAATAAGTTTCCTTCTGCTTCCTCCCTTGGAGAAAGAACTGTGGGACTTCACCAGAAAGTTACGCTCAGCATAGCAGTTACCCACGGCGCCAGCTTTGGAGTGACTGGAATCCTCACCCCCTGCCCCCAGGCCAGCCATGGAAAATTGGGCAACTTATTTAATGTCTTTGTGCCTTGGTTTACCTTACCAGTAAAATGGGAGTGACAATCTCTAGCTGGTGGACAAGGGAGGGTGTAAAGCACCCACAGCAAGTGCTCACTGGCATGCCAGCTTTCAGTAAGTG
The DNA here is from genome assembly GCA_008750895.1 of Mirza zaza. Lineage (NCBI taxonomy): Eukaryota > Metazoa > Chordata > Mammalia > Primates > Cheirogaleidae > Mirza > Mirza zaza. Next base: position 21,475 of record VSMD01016737.1, on the reverse strand, counting down.
TCTCTCCTCATCGTTACCTTCTCAACTCTTTGCCACTTGTGGTGATCAAAGTTTTGGAACATAATCTGAGAATAGGCTCCCAGGATTTCAAGGGGAAAAAGCAATCCGACCAGGTCCAGGACTATGAGGTCTGTCACCCCAGGGAGAAGGTTGCGACCGCCTGACCTACGACAGAGATGGAATTCTGGGGCCGATAGGGAAGCAGAAGCCAGTGGAATTCTCAGAAAAGGCCCTCCCCATATCCACAGGGTGACATTCAGCCTGTGCTCTGAAACCTCTAACAGACTTTTAACAGCCCAGCACTCCGGCCCCACGGCCTCCCCTCCTGTCTCTGCTCCAGACACACTGGCTGCCTGGCTGCCCTCTGCGGGGAAAACTCCCCTCCGGACACCCGGAGCTGCTCCCTCCATCCTCCCCTTCTCTGCGGCTTTCTCAGACCACATTACTGAGCACGTAACGGCTATTTCTGTCCTCCTCCATTCCCTTTCTGGCCCCATTTTTCTCCACAGCATCCCTCCCCTCACAGTTAAATATGATCTTCATTCTTTGGAGAGCCTTAAGGGCAGGGATTTCTGTTGGTGTGTTCACAGCTCTATCCCCAGGGCCGAGAGCAGCACCTGGCATGTAGTAGGTGCTGAATAGATGGGCTGCAAGATCTCTGCACAGGAAATGCACCCTACTGCTTGGCAGAAATAAAGGTTAAATGATAAAGCGAGCACATCATCACTAAGCTCTGCTTGCCCTGCTCCTAGGAAGAAGTCACTGCAGGGAGAGAACTAAGAAACACTGTAAACCTTTGAAATGAAAAACACAAACACATCATGCTACCGAGAGAGGACTGGATCCGGGAAGGGCATCAGTCTCGAACAAAAACCCCAAACTCACTGCCTAGCCATAATGTTTGCAGCAACATCCACAAAAGCGTATGTCCACTGAGCTCCTATGAGGAAGAAGTCATGGTATGAATGCTTACAGAGCATTAAGTAGGGTGGTCAGGTGGCCTATACTGTCACCCCATACTTTCACTCATGTGAAAATCACAGGTGGAAAATCTGTCTCTGCAAACTGGATTTCACGCCAGATATAATCCTCAAAGTTCATATGGGAGAACCCAGAACTCTGAACTTCTTGACCATTTCATTTTAGAAGACCTCTGAAATTGCTTGTACAAAATAGTCCAAAAGCACAGGATGAAGACCCATAATTCTTGCTAAAGAAATGAGAGTCTGGGTAGCAACTTTTAGTGGATTTAGACATGACTGTTTGCTAAAATCGCCTACAATGTGAAAGTATCTGCAAGGTACTGGCACTGAGCTTGCCATCTCCGTGAAAGGTAACATTTCCATTTATAGCCAAGGAAGCTGAGGCTCACTGAGGCCAGCGATTCATCCCCATCACAGAGCTGGTAAGCAGCAGAGCCCAATGCCCAGCTCTGGGCCCCAACTGCACGCAGTGACCTGCCAACTGCCCCATAGACAATTCACTGCCAAGACACTTCATGGACGCCTGGATGTTCTTTAGCTTAGAACTTGAGCGACTGGCCCCAAAACTGCAAGCTTTGCCTGCAGACATTTTCATTCCATTATAACCACATCTCATGTAGAGGCATTTATTAACCGTGCCCATTTAGTTTCTATCCTCCTAGAAACAGGAATAGAAGAGATGGCAACTTCACACTCTTGACCTAATGGATTTTCAAGTGATGGTTGCAAATCCAATCATCTGGTAAAGCTCTCAGGCAAGTGACTTAATTTCTCTGTTCCTTCCTGCCCTCTTAGAGAGTTAATTTTCATTAACTCATAATACTGTTAAGTGCTTAGAACACTGCCTGGCACACCACCATGCGTGATGAATGTTAGCAATTATTATCATTAATAATTCTTATCAACATAATGTAAAATTGGGATGTTTAATTAATCAGTGGTAATTATGAAAAGAGAGAGTTGTTTTTTCGAACGTTTATTAAATACAAATAAAGCCAAACTTGTAGTATAAAAGCTTCATCATAAATGTTCCTGCGATGGAAGATTGTTGTGCATAGACTTCAGAATTTTTGAAACAAGCTCTCACTCGATAAAGTCTGTGATGAGGAGCAGGCAGGGCCCCAGGGACCCCCAAATGGTGTTCAAAAACTGGGTCAACAATTGTAAGAAGTCTTACAGTTGAGTCAAGGCACATATATGCCCCTGACATTCCTCTGATGGCACTTGTTGGAGAAAGGGCTGTTTCCAGGGCAACTTCCCTTTCTTTGGGGATCCCTCAATCTCAGGTCAAGCTTACATTAGTTTGCTAGGGCTGCCGTAACAAAGTACCATGAACTATGTGGCTTAAACACAGAAATTTACTACCTCAGTTCTAGAGGCTACAAATCACAGAGCTGGTCCCCTCTGTGGGGTGGGAGAGGGAATCGGCTCCAGCCTCTCCCAGCTTCCGGTGGTGGTTCACTGGCAATCCTTGTCCTTCCTTGGATTCTGCTGCACCACCCTGACCTCTGCCTTCATCCTCACACGGCGATCTCCCTGTCTGTGTGTCTGTGTCCACATCGCCCCTTCTTATAGGGACAGCAGTCATGTTGTCCCTACTCCACTGTGACCTCATCTTAAGTAGTTACATCCGCAACAACCTTATTTCCAAACAAGGTGACATTCTGGTGTACTGGGGGTTAGGACTTCAATATGTGAATTTTGGAGGGACACAATTCAACCAATAACAGAGCTGCTGACCACACTCAGGCCTCGTGGGCCGGGGCTGCCAGTGGGATGGGTGCAGAGCAGCAGCAGCAGAACTTATGGCCTGGTCACCAGGCGGCAGTAAGTACCAGAGTTGGCTGTTACTGAGGGCTTTAGTTAACCAGAGAAATCCAGTAAGTGGCAGAGGTTATGAGAGCAAGCCATCTTAAGTCAAACATCACCTATATGTAGACTAAATATGTGCAAAAATCCCAAAGCTCCTATTATCCTTTCCGCAACTATAAACAGGAGACAGAGTGACATTTCCTTTCCTATGAGACCTGGGCCAGATGGGGAGGTGGGGAAAATGGGATCTAACAAGGGTCAATCTCTGACTTAAGGTCTAATCTGTCAGTCCCAAGAAACCATGGCCTTTAAAGTTCTAAAAGCAGAACTTCAAAAAGAGGACTACCCTTGACCCAAAATATCACCCCCATTTGCCATCTGGGAAGCCAGGTTGAGAACACCATCCAAGCAAAATCCCAACCGCTCACCGCACAACTCACAATTCCCAACGTCAGCCTTTGTGCGTGTCCAGGTGTGTACACTCATGTCAAAGGCCAGTGGAGGCACAAAAGAAACCAGACACGTGGTTAAATCACATGGTCAGGGCATCAGGAAACTCTGTCTCCTAACTGTGCTAAAACTGGAATGCTGACTCTCAGTCAAAAAGCAGTTCCTTGCCCAAAGAGACCCAAATACTACCCCAGGGCTCCGGGCTGATGGGATTCCTTTCATTGGTAGCAAAGACTCAGTTTAGCCACATGATGTTAAAAACCTGGAAGGCTCCAGAGACATCCTCCTGGGCACTGATGAAGAGGTATTCAAACAAATAACAAGAAGGGATGCACTTCAAATCCAATTACTGTGGAGTGTTTAGATTTAATTTACTTTTAGGACGAAAACAACTTCATAGTGTTCCCTGTTGTGTAGTATGAAAAATAACCCTGTCAGTTACAATCTCTCTATAAATCGCCACATCCAAAAGGAAGGAAAACATTACGGAGGCCCAGGAAAAGGCTGAACATAAGTCCCTCCAACACCAGCTAGATCCTACCCAACTTGTGACATCTCCAGAAGCCAACATCCACGTACCGTCTGGTCCTAGAATTGACATTTCTGGAACCCAGAGAGTTGACCATGTGAACATGGGGACTGTTGGTGTCTTTCCCAAAATTCCACTCCATGTAGAGCTCTGATGGGAACCTGGAGCAGAACCACCAGGCGCCAGGCCTGGATGGAAAGCAGCTGTGCTGTTAATGGCATGTAAAAATGATTCTCCAGCAACTTCAAAAGAAAAGAGTGAGTCAGAGAATAAAAAAGAAGGGGGAAAGGGATATGTAGTTCTGCAATAAAAGCATCCTTCACCACCGCTAAGCTATGCCAATCATGCCTTGTCACATTGTCATTCAGGCCAGAGAAGCAAAGCCGAACACAAGGGACAATTGTCACCTTGGGGTCCAACCTGCAGATCTTAAATCAGATGAAACTGGAATGGCACTGCAGCTGAGGGAAAAGACAAGGCCATCCTCTGGGACAAGGAGAGGGCACTGAACCAGCACGTCCCATCAACCAAGAAAACACCACAGCTCTGTCCAGAAGGAGAGTCTTTCATTCACATATTTATTAGATGCCTACTGTGTACAAAGTGAAGAAGAAATCTGTGAAGAAGAAAAACCAAATGGAAATACACATGGACCGTGACCCCTAGAAACTCATTCCAACAAGGCAATGCACTCCTCTCGCAGGAGTATGGGGGCCACAGGATTTATTCCTTAATGAAGGCAGAATCAAGAAGGACTGCATGGAAGAGGTGACATTTGAATTGGTATGGAAGGGCAGCAAGCAAACAGGTGAAAATTGAGAAAGGACGAGGCCACTGCCAGTGGCAGGAAGAGGAGCAGTTAGGCTGAAGTGTAGGGTTCATGGAGGGTCTTAAACAGCAGACTAAGAAGTAGGGACTTTATTTAGTAGGGAATGGGGACCATTTCTTTTTAGAGAGAATAAGAGATGTACCTTAAAAAGTTTATTCTGGGCCAGGCACAGTGGCTCATGCCCGTAATCCCAGCACTTTGGGAGGCTGAGATGGGAGGATCGCTTGAGCCCAAGGAGTTAAAGGCTGCAGTGAGCTATGATTAGGCCACTGCACTCCAGCCAGCCCGGGCAACAGAGCGAGACCCTGTCTCTTCAAAAAAAAAAAAAGTGTATTCTATTATCTAGCAACCATAGGATGAATAGGAAGGGTCAGAAATTGAAGGCAGAGAATGTAATGATGAGGCTACTGCAACAGCTCATGCATAAGGTCATGACATCCAGAAGTGAGAGGCAGCAGAAAGACAACAGGGACTCAGGTGAGCTCTGAGGTACAGACAGAAAACACAGGACCCATTGGAAAGAGAAGCAGAGGAGGCACGATCAAAAATGAGGCCAATACCCCAAGAAAAATGGCCTGTTCAACACTCTTTGAGTGCCTGTTGTGTATAACAGCTGGTGACACAAATATGAACAAGACACACCCCTAAATCCTCAAGAAACCTGGCGGAGATAGAGAATCAGCAGCCACAGTACCAGTGACAACAGCTGTATGATTTGGGCTTTAAGGGTACACAGACTTGCTCTTATTCGTTAGTCACCTCGGTTAAAATTTCCATCATCTTTTATGCCTTCTCCCACTCTCCAGGCCCAAGCTCAACTGATTCTAATTGCTTCTACTAAGAGTTGTTCACAAGCTACACCCAATCTAATACTATGAAGTTTAAAGTTGGGGTCCCCATTTATAGACAAGAAACTAATGGACATACAGAAAGGTTAAGTAACTTGCCCAAGGTCACACAGCCAGTCGGTGGCCAGACCTGCTTGTCTGTCTCTAACCCTGTGTTATCTGCCTCCCCTTCCTACAAACTTCCACTCACCCTTCCTCCCACTCTCTCAGCCCCCAGCTCAGCCGGGTCACTGTCCCTCAACATCCGGGCTGCTGTGGCTGTTCCTTAATGACACTGCCCTCATCTGGTTTCTCCCAGTCCTCACCCAATGCTTCCAGATAAACCTGCCCCAAACCGGGTTTGCAAGACACCACCCTTCCATTTACACATGCTCATAGCTCCCCTGCGTCTACCACATAAAGCTCAAATTCCACAGCCTGACATTCAGGGATTCCAACTACCCTACCCATCAAATGCCACCACTTAAATAGGCCACCGCCTCCCGTTTAGCTCTCAGAAGCAACAGCCATCTTATGTTTTCCTGCAGCTATCACAGCCCATAAATGTGCACATGCAAGACAGTCATTCAGATAGACACCTATCTCTCTGTATATCAGTACACAACCATATAGAGAGAGATAGACATCTATACAGCTACAGATTATATATAATTAATATGTATCATATATCTTTGGAAATGAGAGAATTAGAAAAGCAATGCCACAAGTATCATCTATTCCCATGTAATGCTCTACTCAGCTTTTTTCCAAAGTTAGCTAAGCTCCAGGAGCTCCTGTTTCATCAGGAATACAAGATTTCATTTTTAGGAAGACAAGATAGTAAGTGATCGATACCTGAATTGTGTGGTATAAATTAAACTGCCACGAGCCCTGAGAGGAGAGAAATCCATGTGAACAGACAGGACCTAGCTTTGGAAGGGTACTGGAACCTGAGCTGGCCTCAAAAGCAGAAGGCAGAATTTAGACAGGTAGGGAAGAGGGAGAAAGGCACTTTCAGCTTCTTTAGAAACCATGAAAATTCCCTAAAAGTCCCACTGTGATTCTAACTGCATTCACTTAAGATTATCTTAGGAAGACCCTTTCTGTAGCACGGGCCTGATGGCTACAAGGAAACCAGACATAACACTACACCATCCCCTGAGACTGAAAAGAGCAGCCCAAGCACACAGTCCCCCCTCTCTCTGCCATTAACTCATCCCAGGAACTAGGCAGGACTGGCCGTGACAGCACTTAACAACACACGCGCCCCAGTGCTCTCTGCAGTTCTATTTGAAGGCGATCTCCTAAGAAACCGCTCTGGTGAAAAGCCTTGCGTGCTGAGGGGCTGGGAGAGTGTGAGGACCTAAGGGGGTGAGAAGGCATGAGTGGGGGGGTGCAGGGTGGGGAAGGGAAGCCAAGCCCAGAAATGACTGTTAGTTATTCTCCAATCAATCACTCTGGATCCAGGCAGCCCGGAGCACATGACACTGCAGGGTTAATCGCTTCTAGTGCCTAAAAGCTTGATTCATAAAAAATTGAAGACCACGATGCTGACTCTGGGATTTTTTTACACGCAGAGGTTTAACTCCGTAAGATGCTGGCCGCCCGATAGTGATGCGATTAACCCCATGAAGGTCATTCAGCCTTCTGGAGCATTCCTGCAGGGGAGGCGTAGAAACCAACATGCAAGAGGGTCTTTAATGAAGTCTTCAGGTTCTCTCGGTGTAGAATTTAAAGATCGTGGGCAACTACATAAACAAAGAGGCAAGAAAAAATCCAGTTTGGGGTACAACCCTTGAACAACGAGAGAGCCGAGACACCAGAACTTCTCTACCCAACCTGGCAGCAGGAACCGTGCGCATCTGCTTACGCCAGAAACATTTTAAATCTGAGTCACTCCAGTTTTTAAGACAGAAAGGAAAGACTTGGAGAGAGGGAGGGAGGGAAAGAGGGAGGAGGGGTGGGGGAGGGAGGGAAATGTTGAGCACTGAGACAGCCTAAAGGTCTCTATTTCATCACCAGGCTTATTTTATTCCTTTATATGTGGATTTTACTGAGAGTTTCCAATAAGTGTGATGCAGTCTGCCTTCTGCTAGGTGGTAATTACATCCCGCAACTTATTAAATAAGAAATCCCATTTCAAAAAAAAAAGTCATTACCACTAAAAATAAAAAATGGAAGCTAGCTATTTATATGCCGCTGTCACTGTGCCCTCTCACACACACAGCGGGATAAAAACAAAGACATATGTGGCACAAAAGCTACTCTCCAGTCCCCCAAGAGCCCAGGATGCAGCAGAGCTGTAAATTGGGGAGGCAACTCACTGGCAGAAACCCTGCTCACTGAGTTTGTTAATGTAGGTCTATTTCCATCTCCTAGTTTAGATGATCAGCAAGTAAATATCATTTCATCAAACATACAAATGTGCCAAATTCAGAAGAAAGCATAGCATCCAATTCTCTGAGTCCCATAGAATCTGCGAAATATAAACTCGAAGGTACAACATGTTGCGAGGGCTCAAGGTCTGTCGCTCGTGTTCTGTCTCTGTTTCTTTCTCTGGAGAAGAAAGAATGGCAAGGAGAGGTTTTGGCAAAACAGCAAGATAATGGGTTTCACTGAACAATAACAACAATAAAAAAAGATGGAAAATCTATTTCCAGGCAGCTTGGCGTATATTCTGAATTATAGTATATGCAAAAGTATGATCGATTATATACAAAGCAAAAACTCTTTCAATGACCTCCACTTACCCACTTGTCAGAAAAGTAGACACTCTCCACTCTGCAAAATGCTCTGGTTGACCTTGGCTACCTTCTCACCGTGCTCACTCAGCCCTACTTTTACCAGTTTTAAGCCAAGAAATGCTGGTGTCTGCTCCCAAACCTGTTGTACAACTAACAGTTGTATCTGTTAGTACAATCGCATAATACTAAATATTTATAGTACTAATAGTAGCTAGCACTTACTATGTACCAAACATTGTTTCAAGAACTTTATTGGTATTACCTGATACAATTTTCACACAATCCAATGAAGTTATATATGATCATTAGCCTTAATTTACTAATGAAAAAAATTGAGGCCGCAGCCCAGTGTTGAGCTAGTAAGTACCGTGTTTCCCCAAAAATAAGACGGGGTCTTATATTTATTTTTCCTCAAGAAGACACCCTAGGGCTTATTTTCAGGGGATGTGTTAATTTTCCCCTCAAAGCCTCAGCTTGCAGCACGCACAGGATGGCCGGGACCTGACAGGGGGAGCCGACCTTGTTGGTGGGGCTGCCCGCACCTTTCCGGTCACCTCTGGGATAGTAGCTATCACGATGGGGCAGATGAGAAGGGTTGCTCATCTTCTTTACAGCTCTGCGACAAAATGCATGGGTTGTGCAGATACACTGCATAGCCACACCCATCACTAGGTCTTATTTTCGGGGTAGGGCTTAAAATTGCACAAACGTTTAGAAATCCTGCTAGGGCTTATTTTATGGGTAGGTCTTATTTTCGGGGAAACACGATAGCAGAGCTCAGGTAAGAACCCAGGCAGTCTGGCTCCACGGCCCACACTTAAACCATTAGCCTTTGCTGCCTAAATATTAGGCAAACTGACATACATGCTGGCAAAAAGAAACAGTAGCCATTCCTATGAATTAGTTTAAATGCTTTGGAAAGAGTCAACTAAAGTCATTCTGTTGAAAAAAAAAAAAAGTTGACTTCACACCAGGTGTGAGCAAGATAATTGTGAAGGACTAGGAGAAAAAGAAAATCATTAAAAATTTAGCATTCTGGGCTCAGATGACCTCCCAGGTATGTATGTATTTAACCCCAAGCAAAGTGCAAACCCAAGACAATACGTTCACGATATGGTGTACAACAGGAAGTTCAATTCGGAACTTCTGTCACTAAATTCAGATTCCAAGAAGAGGTTTACATGTTTCAAGTGTAGACATATAGTAACTTAAACATACAGTGTATGGACAGAATATTTGTGTTCCTCCAAAATGCATATCGAAATCCTGATCCCCAATGTGACAGTACTGGGAAGCGGGGCCTTTGGCAGGGGATTGGGTCACAAGGGTGAAGCCCTTGCGAATGAGATTAGTGCCCTTCCTTGTAAAGGCGGCCCCAGAGAGCTTTGTGCTCACCTTCCACCACGTAAGGATATAAGGAGGAGAGAGCAGGCTGCGACCCAGAAGAGCGCCCTCATAGACCCTGATCATGCGCCCTCATTCAGCACTTCCAGCCTCCAGAACTGTGAGAAATTAAGTTCTGCTGTCTATAAGCCTCCCAGTTGTACAGCCACCTAGTGCTTTGCTGCAGCAGCCCAAACTGACCGGGACACAAAGTTACAATAAACATTGAAGACATCCATGTTCTCCACTTTACTTTTTCATGGGCCAGAAATACCTGCTTCTGATAGCATCAGGTAAAAAGGCTTCTACTGTGTGTAAGTATATTTACACACACACACACACACACACACGTTCCTAGAGCCATCAAGAACCTCAAAACAGAAGCTGCTACCTAACCAATTCTGGTGTAGCCCCCACTGGAAAGCAAGTTCCTTGAGAGCCAGGGTTTGCCTGCTCTGTTCACTTCTGCAACCCCAGACTCTAGGAAAAAACACCCACCACCGAAAAGCCAATCAGTCAGTATTTTTTTAAATGAATGACTACGTAACTGAATGAATGAAAATCATGTACAACTATGATATTGGCTCAGTGGCATGAGGTCTATATATGCAAAATAGAGAGTCTGAAATGTTCCTTAATCCTCAGAGGTAATAAAGGTGAATGTGGCTTTATGTGACTTAGTTGTTTAGCAGTGTAATCTTCACTGATCTCTGATCCAACAGGGTAACGGGCAAGCAATGGCATACAATATAATGTGCACAGAGGGCTAAAAATGTTATCTAATAAAAGGAAAGGAAGGGAATAAATTAATACCTGAGGGCCTACTAAGGACCAGATGCCTCCAGATACATTTTCACCTTCAATCACAAAAATCAGCAGAGGGTGTATACTTACATGATGGGTGTGGTGTGCACCACCTGGGGGTTGGACACGCTTGAATCTCTGGCATGGAGAGGGGGAGGGGTGGCAGGGGCAATATATGTAACCCTAACAATATTTGTACCCCCATAATATGACGAAATAAAAGGAGAGGGGAAAAATTAGCAGAGCAGGTCTTATCCCTTTTTAAGAGTTTTACCTACTTATCTAACAGACCTTATTCCCTTTAAGACTTTGTTAGTGCTATGGTTTGATTCATTCTACCCCCCAAAACAACTCATGTTGAAACTTAATACCCAAAATAGCAGTGTTGAGAGGTGGGGCCTTTCAATGCTGATTGGGTCATGAGGGCTCTACCCTCATGAGCATATTAATCCATTCATGGGTTAATGGATTGATGGGTTATCATAGGCGTGGGACTGGTGGCTTTGTAAGAAGAGGAAGAGAGACCTGAGCTAGCACGCTCGGCCCTCCAGCTGTGTGACGCCCTGAGCCACCCCAGAACACTGCAGAGGGACCCCAGCATCAACAAGGCCCTCGCCAGATGTAGCCCCTCAACCTCAGGCTTCTCAGCCTCCGGAACTGTACAGAATAAAATCCTTTTCTTTATAAATTACCCAGTTTCAGGTATTCTGTTATAAGCAACAGGAAACAGACTGAGACAATCAGTAAATCATTATCCAGTATGATTGAAGAATGGGATGAAATGGTCACAGTCACTCACAGGTGACCTCTTTACAAATAACAGCAGTGAAGCATCAATAAGCATCTCCTGAATAATTAAAATAAATGAGATGTACTTAGAAACCACACTCATGTAGGTTATTTCTTCAGAAGGTTTTTCAGGGAAAAGAGCACAGCACACACAAGCACGGCAGCCAGGGTTCAGAACACCTGCCCGTGACCCCAACAGCTCAGCAGCCATGCAGTTTTCAGCCCAGCGTGGCCTCGCTGGGCCACGGCTCCCTCATCCATCAAAGAGGGGACTACATTTGCCCCATGAACTCAAAGACAACTCTAGTTCTCAGTCCACCACATCCTGGGTGACTGCAGGCAAGTCATAACTGGGCTGCGTTGCAACTTTTGTGGGCACTGGGCACTTTTGCCTTCATAGTAAAAAAAAAAAAAAATATATATATATATATAAAGTATCCATTTAAAAATATTAAATATCCATTCAAAAATTATATTTTACAACTGCCTTGGAATAAAAATGAGTGTTTTAATATGACAAATTAAAACATCTTCTCTGACCTAAAATCTCTTTTTTTCCTTCTGATTTTAAAAGACATTAAAACATTTTTGTGGGTACAATGCAGAAGTATCATAGGTCCTAAGCACGCTGTCTGTCATGGCTAGAGGGTAAGTCAGCCCTGGTCACAATCTAACCTTACTTCATGGGAACAAATAGCACCTCCTCTGTCAAACCAGACAATGCCCAAGAGCTGTGTTCATACAACATGACCACGGGATCAGAGTGGCATTGTGGGCAGATCCACCCGGCAGCAGGTTCAAGGTGGGCAGGGAAAGGCAAGGCTGGAGCCCTGGAGGCCAGTGAGGTGGAAACCAACCCAGCAGCCGAGCAGGAACTGCGCGCTGAGCATGACCCACACAGACGCAAGGCGACTGCAGAGGCAACTCTGCTAGGGCTGGCCCCCACCCGTGCCCTTCCTGGCCTCCTACCTCCTTAAACTGGTTCTAAGATTTTCTGGTCCAAGCAATCCAGTTCACTCAACAAATGCTTACGGAATGGGGATGCCTACTGCTATGTCAGACACTGTTCAAGACACTCGATTAACTCCATCAGGGAAATGAAAACGAAGAAACCCATCCTGGCAACATTCTTCTGGGACAATGAACAATGAGCACAGCAAACAAACATTCTATCCTACGTCCGAAGCTGGTGAGAGCTAAGGAAGAAGGAGAGTAAGCAGAGGAAGAAAGATCGGCTTGAGCAAAGGCTCAGCGGTAGGAGTGTGCCTCCCTGACCACCCCCAAATTTCTCCTTCGAGGAGAAAATTAAAATGTCACCTGCCGCTGAAAGCAATCTCTACCTTCAATGGAGGATGGGAGTAGTTAAGATCCAATTTGAACAAGCTGAGTCTGAAATGTTTCGTCGAGAAATCAGAGGTGTGGACCCTGCAACTAGAGAGAGGTCTGTCACAGATAAGCCTTTCCTGGTGTGGCAGACACTGCTAAGATGCTCGCCGACTCCATTTCCTATTCTTGGCTTTCCTGTGCAATTAGGCTGGGATTAGGTGGCATAGTTCTGGTTAATCGCACTGCTTCTGGCCCTAGCCATAAAACCCCCTGCACGCCTAGCCGTGCTCTTCCCCTCGCCACGGCACCCGCAGCGACTGTGGTTTTAAGATGTCAGCATTGTAGGAGAAAAACTCCCAGGTTTCCAAGTCACTGCGCAGGGGAGAGCTGCCCAACCCACACAGGGTGCAGTGTGTGCGGAGACTGTCAATTGCATGCAGCCCCTGAGATTTCTGGGGTTGCTGTCGAAGCAGCTAGGCTGACTTGCCCTGACTAAAGCAGGAGACACCTCTGCAGAGGAGATCCTTACACAGTGGAAAGGAGCAACATCGCTGAGTATCATTCCTCTTTTGAAACCACTTTGAAAAGGGAGAACGAAGATGTCCCGATTTCCACGTACAAAGGACACTAATTAAACCTTCATCTTACTGGATATGTCAAAACGACTTCATCCTCTCCTCCTTGAAACTCTGTCTTCCCCAGGCTTCTAGAACCCAGTGTCTCCCAGGCCCTGTGCCTGCCTCACAGGCCGTTCCAAGCCCTCCCCTGGCCTGCCCACCCCGAGAGGGAGTGTGCCAACTCAGCTGACACATGTCTCTCCACACCTCCTCCTCGGAGATCCCGCTGGCTCTCAAAGCTTCAGCTCCCGCTTACACACTCAGGAGCGCTCTGCCTGGAGGTCTGGTCCTCACCTGTCTACTGAGCTATCATCCCTACTGGACACTTCTGCCTTCTGGCATCTGGGCATTGTAAACTTACAACTGCATGTCCAACGCAGGACTTCTCTCACTTCCAATACCTGCCACCCCCTCTGTAGTCATCTGGATCAGAAATAACATGATCTTTCTAAGAATTACAAACTCAAGAGTCACTCTTGACTCTCACTTTTCTTTCCCAGCCCTGTATCTACAGCATCAAATAATTTCAACCGTATATCTGGGAGGAGGTCACCCAGAAATCCCCCTTAAGGACCTGGGAAGATTTTTACCTTTTAATGAAGCTTTTCCCCTTTTATTACCAGACTTTTCCCTAAATTAGCTCAAGTTTAAAGACCACAAATATTATTTTAAAACATAAGGGAATTTCATTATATTAAAATAGTTTGGATTTGGCCCATGTTTGAACTTGACAATCATGAGGGCTTTTATCAAAGTAATTTAAGACCATGAGTAGAGACTCTATAAAATCCCAAATGCCTGGGTAAAGGCAATCCCATAAAAGATGGGGTCTTCTGGTCTTCTCTCCTGGGCAAGTTTAGGGGACAAGACACACCCAATGCAGTGGCACCTTCTGAAAACTACTAGTAGAACTTGTCCCTTCCCTGACTAAAGGAGCCATATGGTGGCTCCTCAGGACCCACTGGTCTCTGGGATGGCACACACACACACACACACACACACACACTAAGCACATGCTATATCCTGCCTGGCAGGGTGAAGGCTGTAACCCTTAATCCCACCCCCCAGGCTAAGGACCCTCTCTTTCTTCCCCTGGGACAAGCAATGGCCGGGGACATTGGCATAGCTGGCACTGCTTCGCTCACATCTGGTGGATCTATGTAGGTGGGGAAAGGAGGGAGGGAGGAAGGAAGGAAAGAACTTTTATCTCAACTTCTGAACTCTGCAGCGAGTCTGTGGACAGTCTGACATGCTCTGCGACTGCACCTCTCCATCTCCTCTGCACCCACTCAGGTCCACTTTCTTTTTTCCTGGACTATTGCAATAAAAAGAGTTAGGTTAGTTCCAACCTAATTCCTTTGCCTTCACTCTGCTGTCAGAGTGACTTCTGACAAACACATCTGATCTGAATTCTCCCCTGCTTAAACCTTCCATGAAAAATATCGGTGTGCCCAAGGAGCCACGCCCAAGGATGCCCGGCAGTGCTGTTTACAATACAGGGAAAGCTGGGGGAAAGATGAACGTCCACCCATGCGGAATGGTTACATAAATTCGGTACTACATATAGAATGGTATGCATCAGGTAAAGACAATGGGTTTACATGTGGTCACAAAGACAGACAGGCGAGACACACCGCTCATGAAAAACAAGTTTCAGAACCTGAAGCATGTCATTAGCATTTACTGAAAAATAAAATCCTCAAAATAATGTGAGATATTTCCTCTAGGTACTTATGTGCACATAAAGGGAGAAAAGGGGTCTGAAAAGTCTGATAACAGATGAAGTTCCGGGCAGCTGGGAGAAGAATGGGAGTGGGGAAGGCAACCCCACGGGAACCGGAGGCACAGCTACAGGCAGCAGTATTCACACGCCACATCTGTATTGAAAACGTTAATGAAATTAACATATGAAATTCAAATAAAAGGACAACACCTAAGATATTTTTTAAACGTCCACTCACCAATAAGAAAAAAATCAACCCAATAAAAATAATGAGCAAATGATATGCCAAGACACTTCACAGAAGAAATTACTGGTTAATATTCATAGTAAAATAGTCTCAATTTCCCTAATAAAAGGAATACCTATTAGAATATTTAAATGCTTATTTTTCCCCCTGTCAGTTTGGTAAAGATTTGTTTTTAAGAACACGATCCTCATCCTCTACTGGTTAAACCACCCTGGAGGGGCATTTTGAGCTTAATCTTGGGCTTGGTAATTTCTCCTCTGTGTTCCATTTTACAAACGTTTACTTGAACATAAAAGAGCAAAGAGACGTACAAGGGTGTCTGCTACTATCTTGCTCATAACAGTGAAGATGAGACAACCTAATGCCCATCAATAGGAAAATGGTTATACAAGACACAGGACACTGATACAATGAAATGCCACGGGTCTAAGAAAGAATAAGGCAGGTCCAAGCATGCTGAGAGGTAAAGATATCAACAATGTATTGTTTAAGCCACAGAAGCAAGCTGCAAAATAGTTTTTAGAATATGATCCCATTTTAGAAATTTATATATGCACACACACACATGTCTGGGACACGTACAAAATTGATTAGCAGAAGTCACCATTGGGGTGACTTTGGTGGGGAAGAACATTCACTTTTACTTTTAAATAACTGAGTACTACAGAGGGAGCTGTTTGTTTCTTACAGGGGGATATAATGGAAATGGATTGGTAACTTAAAGTATGTATTTTTATTTGTTTATTTTTATTTCAGCATATTATGGGGGTACAAATGTTTAGGCTAAGTATAATGCCCTTGCTACCCTTCTCCTCCGAGTCAGAGCTTCAAGCGTGTCCATCCCCCAGATGGTACACATCGCACTCATTATGTATGTATATACCAATCCCTCCTCCCCCCTCCCATCTGCCCGACTTCCAATAAATGTTATTCCTATATGTGCACTTAGGTGTTGATCAGCAAAATCAATTTGATGGTGAGTACAGGTAGTGTTTATTTTGCCATTCTTGGGATACTTCACTTAGTAGAATGGGTTCCAGCTCTATCCAGGAAAATACAAGAGGTGCTATGTCACCATTGTGTCTTACAGCTGAGTAGAACTCCATGGTATACATTTACCACATTTTATTAATCCACTCATGTATTCATGGACACTTGGGTTGTTTCCACATCTTTGCAATTATGAATTGTGCTACTATAAACATTCGAGTACAGCTGTCTTTTTAATAGAATGTATTTTTAAACTCTCGGGGTAAATTACACATTTCTAAACACAGCATGTTACATCTTTCTCTGACACGAAAACCCTCCTCAACTTCCAACACCTGCCCTCATGCATCCCGTGCTCTAGCACCAGGACTTCTGCTCTCTGAAAATGCCATGCTCCTCCCTCAGCTCAGAATGAACAATTTCTTTCTTCCCTGCTCTCATGACAAGCAAATTCCTGGGCACCCTTCAGACCCTGCCTCAAAGCTCCTACCCCTAAGAGTCGTTCGGCTCAGCCCTGCAGAGTCACTCTGCCCGGGGTGTTTGTAGAGCCGGCCACCTGCCTCATCACAGCTCCTACCACCCTGGAAGGGCCAGGCTGGGGACCAGGAGCTCCATGAAGACAAGGGCTGTGTCTTATGTGTCAAGCCAGCAAAGGACAGAACTGCGGGGGGGGGGGGGGGGGGGGGGCAGCGGATGGCAGGGAAAGGCAAGAGGGAAGATGGCAAGCATGTCAGTCAAGAAAGGGGGTCGACTGCACCGAATATCACAGAAAATTCAACAGTGACCAGGATTGACGGGGGGAGGGGGATCTTTGAATTCAATAAACTTCAATTTGGCGAAAAGCAGTTTCAATAAAACAGTGAAGTGCCAGGTAGGCTGGATTGCGACAGTGAGTGCAGACCGCTGGGAACTGTGGTGTTGAAAAGGGCACAGAAGGCTGAAGGAGAGTTGTATGGGCTGCCAAGAGGCTGGTACTGCCCACAGGGGGTGGGGAAGAGAAAACAGAGACAGAAAGCAAAGATGCTGGGTGGAGTGAGGCAAGAGGGATGTGCAGAACAAGACCCTGGCAGAAGCAGGAGGGAGAGGGGGGTCAACAACACAGGCCAAAAGCGCAGGGAGACCCAGACACCCCTTCCGACGAGGGTCGTGGAAGGGAGAAAGAGACGGCTGAAAACAATACGATCCCACGATGGATCTTCTCCTCCTGAGTGAACACAGAGCCAGCTGTCTGCTCTGCTGGGACAGAGAGGACAGGGAGCCTGAGGAGAACAGACTCTCAGAGCCGCAACTGCGCCAGCCATTGCGCAGCCTGCGCCCTGGGCGCTCAAGTCCAGCCTTGGGCCTGCCCAGGCCGCAGCTCCATGTCCAACGCTCACCATGCATGAGTCACCTACAGGACCTGTCAAAACACATCGCTGGGCCCACTGCCTGCGTTTCTGACTCAGTAGTCTGGGACAGAGGCCTAAGGATACACAGCTCTAACGGATTCCCAGGCCAGGCTGCTGCCACTGCTCTGGGAACTACACTTTGAGAACCCCTCCTTTAATTCATCTGCCCTAAGGTGGTATTTGCATTCTCAAGTTCACACACACATTGACCTGTCTCAAGCACCTGGAAAGCCCCCTTTTCGAGACACAAACGTTATTTGACCTGACTCGGAGATCTCTCCAGGGTGTTTACTGAAAACAATCAGCAGCAGTTAGTTTAACATCACAGCTGCCCACACTAGTTGAAGCTAAAAAGATCTGCCTGTACACTTGCAAAGAAGATGTAGGAAATGAAGATGTCCACAGGGGCCTTTCAAAATCTCTAACTTTTGGGGGGTGAGACAGAAGGCTGCACATATGTATAGGGCTGTGTGCATGCCCAGGAAAGACATGAGAGCCTCAATCCCTCACCTATAGCTGATTTTAAGACCACACAAAAGCAGTTCCTTGGCAAAGGTTGGAAGACTTATTAATGAAAGGCATTTAAGTAAGTCTCTGGCCAATCATTACCAGACAACTAAGCTAACCTCAGAGATCACACACTATAGGAAATAAAGACATTACCTAGAATATGTCCTAGAAAGTCACTAATAAAAGAACCAGCAGCAAAACCAAATCAGCAACAACAACAAATCCTGGGGAGAGAAGAGAACTTTATTTCCAGAGCTGCTACATTATATTATTTTAAATGTCTAGTCTTTAAAAATATGTACATTAATAATGAGCCATGAAGAAACAAAGTTTCTCCCACACATTAGGGGGAAACACAGTTAATAAAAACTGCCAGATGTTGGACTTACTAGGCAAATACTTTAAATGAACTTTTATAAATATGTTCAAAGAACCAAAGGAAACCGTGTCTTTAAGCTATCACAACAATGTCTAAACAAATAGAAAATGTCAGTAAAGAGACATAAATTATTTAAAAGAAGCAAATAGAAATTTCAGAGGTGAAAAGTACGATAACAGAAATGAAAATTTCCCAATAGGTGCTCAATACTAGATCTGAGCTGGCAAAGAAAACATCAGCAAACTTGAAGATTGGTCAATTGAGATTATATGGTCTAAAGAGGTGAAAGAAAAATAAAGTTCAGAGGAGACCTGTAAGACAACATCAAGTATATTAACATATGTACAATAGAAGCCCCAGCAAAAGATAAGTAAAAGAGACCCCCAAAACTGGAGAAATAATAGCCACACATGTCTAAAATTTGATGAGAAGCATTAAATTGTATAAAAATCCAAGATGGTCAATAAACCCTACATAGCACAACAGAATGGGATCTGTACCTATAGACACATCAGAGGCCAAACACTGACAGCCAAAAACAGTAAGAAAATTTGGAAAGCAAGAGACAAATGGTCCATCACATACAGTGTGACAACAGAACAATTAATGGTGGACTTCTCATCTTTATGATGGAAATAAGAAAGCAGTATAATGCCATATTCAAGGTGCTGATAGAAAAAAAACCTGCCAATCTAGAATTCTATAACCAGCAAAACCTTCAAAAGTGAAAGCAACTAGCAAGGTAGAAGCTGAAATAAAAAATGAAATATCATTTACAAATACTCTAAAAAAAATAACTAGGTATAAATCTAGTAAAACATTTATATAGGACCTACATGCTGAAAATTATAAGATGCTGGTAAAGAAACCAAAAAGACCTCATAAATAATTGGAGAGTTTTATCATCTTCCTGGTTTGAAAGACAATACAGTAAAGATGTCAATTTCCCAAGATTTATTTATAGTTTTAACTCACTTCTGATCAAAATCCAAGTAAGGTTTTCTGTAGATATAGACAAGGTTATTCTAAATTTTATCTTAAAGGGAAATGTCCTAATAGCCTAAACAATGGAGAAACAAGAATAATGTGAAAGTTTATTATAGAACTATAATATTCAACACAGTACAGTAGTGGCAGAAAGACAGACAAATAGATCAGTGAAATAAAACAGACTAGAAATAGACCCACATACATACAATCAACTGTTTCTGATGAAGATACAAAAGCAATTCAATGGAGAAGGGACAGTCTTTTCAACACACAATGGTGGAGAGATTAAACATCATGGGGCAGAACAGAAAACCACAAACTCACACCTCATACAAAAATTAAATCAAAATGGATCATGGACTTTAATGTAAAACTTAAAACTATGATAATTTTAGGAAAAACATAGATGAAAACAATCAGGATCTATGGCAGAGCCAAGAATTCTTAGACCTGAGAACAAAAGAATCTGTAATAAAAAGAAAGGATTGATTAATTGAACCTCATCAAAATTACAAACATTTACTCTGTGAAAGACTGTTAAAAAAATAAAAAGACAAATTACAAACTGGGAGAGAGTATTCACAAATTATATTTCTGACAAAGGACTTGTATCTAGAATATAAGGAACTATCAAGACTCAGCAGGAAGAAACAAACAATCCATTTAGAAGATGGGCAAATGACATTAACACACACACACACAAATAAGTACATTACAAGGGATCTTCAAAAAGTTCATGGAAGGTGTGTATTATGACAAAACGGCATGAATTTTAATTTTGGGGGGCAACAAAATAAGCTCTTATTAACTTGTTATAACATGTCTGACCAGGATCTAGTTTGAGACAATAAAAAAGCTAAGATTTTTAGCTTTGAAAAGATCCCCCATGAGAGCAACATTAATTCTGCTAAAACTGAAGCAAGAACAAACATCAAATTTATGGTGGAGCGTGGGTGGAAGAATGGTGAAATCACTGATGCTTTATGAAAAATTTATGGGAACAATGCCTCAAAGAAATCAGCAGTTTACAAATGGATAACTTTTGTAAATGGAGGGGACAATGTTGAAGATGAAGCCCAGAGCAGCAGACCATCTGTATCAATTTGTGAGGAAAAAATTAATCTTGCTCATACCCTAATTGAAAATGACTGACAATGAACAGCAGAAACAATAGCCAACACCATAGATATCTCAACGGGTTCTGCTTACACAATTATGAGTGAAAAATTAAAGTTGAGTAAACTTTCCACTTCATGGATGCCAAAGTCATTGTGCATATATCAGCTGGAGACACAAGCAGAGCTTTCAATGAAATTTTAAACAAGAGGGATCAAGATCCTGAAGGATTTCTTCAAAGAACTGTAACAGGAGATGGAACATGGCTCTACCAGTACGATCCTGAAGACAAAGCACAATCAAAGCAATGGCTACCAAGAAGTGGAAGTGGTCCAGTCAAAGAAAAAGTGGACCAGTCAAGAGCAACAGTTTTTGGGGATGCTCAAGGCATTGTGCTTATTGGCTTTCTAGAGGGCCAAAGAACAATAACATCTGCATGTTATGAGAGTGTTTTGAGAAAGTTAACCAAAGCTTTAGCAGAAAAACACCTATGAAAGCTTCACTAGAGTCCTTCTCCACCATGACAATGCTCCTGCTCATTCCTCTAATCAAACAAGGGCAGTTTTGTGAGCATTTCAATGGGAAATCAGTAGGCACCAACTTTACAGTCCTTATTTAGCTCCTTTCTGACTTCTTTTAGTTTTCTAATCTTAAAAATCTTTGAAAGACATCCATTTTCTTCAGTTAATAATGTAAAAAGACTCCATTAACATGGTTAAATTCCCAGAACCCTAAGTTTCTTAGAGATGTACTAAATGGCTGGCATCATTGCTTACAAAAGTACCTTGAACTTGATAGAGCTTATGCTGAGAAATAAAATTTATATTTTTATTTTTACCTTTTTAATTCCATTTTTCCATGAACTTTTTGAAGTTCCCTCATATAACTGGTAAAATTTGAATGAGTTCTGTGTATTGCACCAATGTCAATTACCTGATTTTCATATTTTACTATAGTTATACAAGACATAGACATTGGGAGAGGCTGAAATAAAGGTGTATGAGACTTCTCTGTATATATATATATATATATATATATA
>VSMD01016726.1:0-13072 GCA_008750895.1 Mirza zaza | reverse complement strand
CCATACAAAGCGTAAAATTATTTTTTCTATATCTGTGAAGAATGCTGATGGGATTTTAATAGGTATTGCATTGAATCTGTAGATCAGTTTGGGTAGTATAGACATTTTAATGATGTTGAGTCTGCCGATCCACGAGCATGGAATGGATTTCCATCTGTTTACATCCTCTGCTATTTCCTTCCTCAGTGTTTCATAGTTCTCCCTGTAGAGGTCTTTTACCTCCTTGGTTAAGTATACTCCTAGGTACTTTAATTTCTTTGTTGCTATTGTGAAGGGAATTGAGTCTTTAATTTGGTTCTCAATTTGATTGTTGGTGGGGTATATGAATGCCTCTGATTTCTGTGTATTGATTTTGTATCCTGAGAATTTACTAAATTCATTTATCAGTTCCAGGAGTTTCTTGGTTGAATCTTTGGGGTTTTCTAGATATAATATCATATCATCAGCAAACAGTGAAAGTTTGATCTCTTCTGCCCCTATTTGGATACCTTTAATTCCACTTTCCTGTCAGATTGCTATAGCCAGGACTTCCAGCACTATGTTGAATAGAAGTGGAGGTAGTGAGCAGCCTTGTCTGGTTCCAGTTCTAAGTGGGAATTCTTTCAATTTTTCCCCATTCAGTATGATGTTGGCTATGGGTCTGTCACATATGACTTGTATCATTTTTAGATATGTCCCTTCTATGCCTATTTTCTTAAGTGTTCATATCATGAAAGGGTGTTGAGTTTTGTCAAAAGCTTTTTCTGCATCTATTGAAAGAATCATGTGGTTGTTGTTTTTGCTTCTGTGTATGTGGTGAATTGCATTTATAGATTTACGTATGTTGAGCCATCCCTGCATCCCTTGGATAAAGCCCACTTGGTTGTGATGGATTATTTTTTTGATAAGCGTCTGGATTCGGTTCACTATGATTTTTTTGAAAATTTTTACATCTATGTTCATTTTTACATCTATGTTCATCTATGTTCAGGGATATTGGTCTGTAGCTTTCTTTTTTTGTTGCATCCTTTCCTGGTTTTGGAATCAGAGTAATATTTGCTTTATAAAAGGTGTCGGGGAGGTTTCCGTTCTTCTCGATGTTGTGGAATAGTTTCTGGAAGATAGGTACTAGTTCTTCTTTGTAAGTGTGGTAAAATTCATGTGTAAAACCATCTGGACCAGGACTTTTCTTTTTAGAGAGATTTTTAATTGCTATTTCTATTTCAGCTCTTGAGATTGGTCTGTTCAGGAAATCTATTTCTTCCTGGTTGAGCTAAGGGGGGCTGTGTGTTTCTAGAAATTTGTCCATTTCCTCCACATTTTCCAGTTTGTGTGCATAAAGATTTTTGTAGTATTCATAAATTATATCTTGTATCTCTTTGGGATCAGTTGTGATATCTCCTTTTTTGTTCCTGATGGAGCTTATTAGAGACTTCTCTTTTCTGCTTTTCATTAGGTTAGCCAATGGCCTGTCAATTTTGTTTATTTTTTCAAAGAACCAACTTTTTTTTTACTAATCTCCCGAATAGCTTCCCTGTTTTCAATTTCGTTTAGTTCTGATTTGATCTTGTTGATTTCACTTCTTCTGCTGGGTTTGGGGTTGGTCTGTTCTTCTTTTTCCAACTCTTTGAGTCATTTCATTAGATTGTGTATTTGTGATATTTTTGACTTTTGGTTATAGGCATTTATGGAGATAAACTTTCCTCTCAGAACTGCTTTAGCTGTGTCCCAGAGGATTTGATAACTTGTCTCTCCATTGTCATTCTCTTCATAGAATTTTTTTATTTCCATCTTGATTTCTTCATTTATGAAGTAATCATTTAGTACGAGGTTAATTTCCACATTTTTGTGTAGAAATGTGAGTTTCTGTTAGGGTTGATTTCTACTTTTATTCCTCTGTGATCTGAGAAGATACATGATATGATTTCTATTTTTTAAAATTTCTTGAGCTTTACTTTGTGTCCTAGGATATGGTCCATCTTAGAGATTGTCCTGTGAGCTGATGATAAGAATGAATATTCAGTGGATTTTGGTTAGAATGTTCTGTACATGTCAGTCAGACCCAATTGTTCTCGAGTTTTGTTTAAGTCCATTATTTCTTTATTAATTTTCTGTTTGGAGGATCTGTCTTGTGCCGTCAGTGGGGTGTTGAAATCTCCAGTGATTATGGAGTTGCTATGAATCCATTTGCTTAGCTCCAGTAAGGTTTGCTTTATGAATCTGGGTGCACCTAAGTTGGGTGCATATATATTTAAAATTGTTATCTCTTCTTGTTGAACTGTGCCCTTCACCATTATATAATGGCCCTCTTTGTCTTTTAGTACTTTTGTTGGTTTAAAAACTAAATCATCTGAAATTAGAACTGCCACGCCAGCCTTCTTTTGGCTTCCACTTCCTTGGAATACTGATTGCCACCCTTTACTTTTAGTCTATATTCATTCTTGCAGGTTAGATGTGTTTCCTGAAGACAGTATATACTTGGCCTGTATTTTCTTATCCATTCAGCCAGCCTATGTCTCTTGAGTGGAGAGTTTAAGCCATTCACATTTATTGAGAGAACTGATAGGTGAGGTAGATTACTGTTCATTCTGTTGGGTTGGATGTTGTTGCTTTGATTTCTGTCTTGAGCCATTGTAATATCTGGCCTTTAATCTTTGGGTTTTGGTTGTTTTTATATTTGTGACTTTTTATTATGGTGTTCCATGCGTAACACTGTTTTGAGTACTTCTTGTAGGGCTTGTCTTGTCTTTGTGAATTCTCTGAGACTTTGCTTGTCTGAGAATGTCTTTATTTCTCCTTCATATATGAAGCTTAGTTTTGCAGGAAATAAAATTCTAGGCTGTTTTGTTTCAGAAGAGTGAGAATGGGGCTCCAGTCTCTCCTTGCTTGTAAAGTCTCAGTAGAGAAGTTTGGTGTTATTTGAATTGGCTTTCCCTTGTATGTTACTTGCTTCTTTCGTCTTACATCTCTTAGAAAGGCCTCTTCAGTTGATATTTTTGTCAGTCTGATGACTGCATTTCGTGATGTCTTCCTGTTTGCATTGAATCTCCCAGGGGTCCTCTGAGCTTCTTGAACTTGTATATCGAGAATTTTAGCAAGGCCTGGGAAATTTTCCTCTGTTATATCTTCAAATAGCTTGTCCAACCCTTGAGTGTTGTCTTCTTCCCCTTCTGGTAACCCTATGACCCTCACATTAGGTTTCTTCACATAATCCCACATCTCTTGTAGGCTTTGCTCTTTTCTCTTATTTCTCTGCTCTGTTTCTGTGACTGATTTATTTAATTGGAGGGTGTTATCTTCAATCTCTGAGATTCTTTCTTCTGTTTGATCTACCCTGTTCTTGAGACTTTCCACTGTATTTTGTAGTTCCCTGAATTGATTCTTCATTTCCAGGAGTTCAGTTAAACTTTTCTTCATTGTGTCAATTTCTTTAGTGAACTTTTGTTCCAGGTCATGGAGGCTTTTTGTGGTTTCTTTGTGTTGGTTATTGAGTTGTTCTTGCAGGTTGTTGAATTTTCCTATGATCCACATAGGAAATTCCTCTTCTGTCATTTTGGTTGCCTGATTTTGGTTGGCGTCTGTTTCTAAGGGGCTGGTGCTCCTGTTTGGGGGTGTGTTTTCCATTTGGTTCTTTATATTTCTGGAGTTCCTTTGCTGATTTCTTCCCATGTGGATCAGTTGTTGTTTCTTTCCTTTAGGTTTTCGTTTGGGTATTCACACACCTTCATTAGTTTCTGATCTGGTAGGTGGTGTCTATGGGTGAGATTTGACCACTTCTCTTATAATGAGTTAGCAGGTGCCATGAAAAGGGTGTGCAGGATGTCCTCCCTGTCAGTAGGTGGCGTTTGCTTGGTGGAACCGGCTATGCTGTTGTTTTTGTGTCCTGTAACCAGTGCTTGTTCCTGTAGAGTGGCACTCTAGTGCCTCAGGTGGTCGGTGGGGCCCTGGGACTTCCAGATGTGTCCTTTTCTCCCCTCAGTGAGGGCTGGTCTAGGAGAGAGTCTGGGTGGAGCTGGGTTGGGTAAGCCTGCCCTCAGGCACCACCCATTAGCAGGTGTCAACGTTCTGTTCTCTACTTCCATGAAAAGCTCTCAGGGAGGGGCTGCTTTGGCCCCTTCTAAGTCAGAAAGTCTACGTGTGGGGCGGGGCTGTCTGAGACCCACAGTCTGGAGCAGGCCTCACTTCTTTCCACCCTCCTCAACTCTGCAGGTACTCCTGGGCGTCTGCCTGCAGGCCAGACCACACGCCACCAGGCCTCCCTTGACTGTGATGCCGGCGGGAGGTTCCCTGCACAGGAAAGCCACCTGGGCTGGGCTCATGGCCTCCCTTTGGGAGGAGGGTTGCCCTCTAGGATGCTGATATGCCCCTGAAGGAACACACACCTCAAAACACTGTTCACATATATCCCTTCTGTGCCTTGGGCAATGTGAAACCTCGGTGCATGGGATCTGATCTGCAGGTCTGACATCTGGGCCCCAGAGTTCAAACTATATCCTAACCAGGGATAGGAGTGCCAGTCCCAATTTACCCACGGGGAGCCTAAGCTGGGTCTATGTCTCTCAGCCTCAGGGGCTGAGAGTGTCCCCTTTTCCTGGGATCACTGTGCCAGCAGCACCTGTGAGGGCTGGGGGGTAGGGAGCTCACAGTCTGGGAGGTAGGGAGCCCTTAGTCAGCTGTAGGGCCCCAAAAGGGAAGGTCCTGTTCCCTGGAAGTGCCTCTAGCTGGTGGCTATATTGTCTCTCTGGGCAGGGAGGATAGGGTCATCAGAGGGGAGAATGAGGCAATATGATGCCTGCCGTGCAGCTTGGGTCTGTGCACACAGAGGTGCCCCGAGGGATTTGGGAACCTGGTGCCATGTCCGCTACTGGCTTACCGCTCACTGGTGGCAGCCATCTCTGGGCTGGTGTCTGCAGGTCTCTTTACCTGCTGGGGAGCCCACCAGCAGTCCCAGATGCAGGGGAGAAGAAAGGTGATCGATCCACCTACCCCCCTGCAGGTCTCTGGGCTGCTCTGGTGGTCACAGCTTCCAGTTCTCCTCTGCAACCTCCTCCTGTGGAGTCTCCCGGGGTCTCAGGTACCCCTCCTTCTGACCCTCGTCTGCTGTATGTTCGTCTTCTTGCTTCTTTCTTCTAATTTCTGCTAGAATCTGTCTTTTCTGCAGAGACACTCTGTCTGGTGGTGTTTCTCGTCCGCCATCTTGATTCCCTCCTCAACTGGGTCATCTTATACCTGTGACAACTTAATATTCCTCCATGCAAAGATCGTATCTACTGTTGATCCCCAGAATTACCCCATGATCACACACTTCTACTGTACTGTAAGATTAAAAGTATTATTTGTCACTGTATTTTGCATTTCTTGGAAATCTAGGGTAGTTATTAGATAACTAGGTAATTTCCATAGATTTATTGACTATTTGGATTTCCTGTGGTATTATTTTCTTATTCAAGTATTCTTTTCTCTTTTATCTCTTGTGTTTTCTAGGTTTTAATCAATGGAAGGACTTCTAGTAAATCATAGATATTATTATAATAAGTTTTCATAAATATTACACCATTTTTCCAATGTTACATCAGTCCTCTAATTTTATTTCTAGTATCTTTTCCCAGGCAGGAAATTATAGTTTCTTAATTCAAGTATTGCTATCTTTTCTATTATAGATTCTGGAAGTTTTAAAAGAAAACATAGGACCGAGACTTCTTACTTAATAGACTCAGCTACTCCCAATCCCCAATTTACCCTAGGATTTCAAATGTTAGTCATTGACTCACACACTAATTTGGAACAGAGTTGTCTGCCCAATTTGACTGTGAGACAAGGGCCTGAAAGGAAACCTGAATCTGTGGAAGAGAATCTGTGGAAAGGAGCACTGAGGCCTCAAGTCCAAAACCAGACTTCTCACTCCTTAGGCCATGTGGACACAGAAGTCCAGACCCGGCAGTGGCCAAATCCAGCATGGAGGGTAGAAGCTCCTACACTCAGAGAAAAGGCCTGTCCCAAATTCTGGGTTTAGGTTCCCTCCTGGTTTTTAACCTCCCTTATCCGTCTCTATGTGGCAAAAAAAAAAAAAAAAAAGGTGATGAAATATTACACCGGCAACTTCAGTTGTTTCAGTAAACTTTGTTTCTCCTGAACCATCCAACCCTCATAGATATTGACACTTGGGCACCACATGAGGCTAATGCCCTTATAGTCATCAAATAAACATCTCCACCGTGGACATCTTTCTCCTTCTTCTTTTCACTGTGGCCTTGTTTTACATTTACCTTTTTTTAATAGGTGCCCACACCCCCTGCACACTCACTCAGGAAACGATCATTTTTCCCAACCTCCAAGTTGGATTTTCTTTCAACTCCCCCAAACAAGAAGTAACCCAAATGTTACCCAATGATACAATGGATAAACAGATTGTGATATGATCAAATGATGGAATATTATACAAGAGTGAAAATGAATAAACTACAGCTACATATAAAAACATGGATAAAACTAATAAACTAATGTTGACTGAAGGAAGGTGGACATAAAAACACGTATTAAAATGTAAGATTATTGTCCTTTTGGGTAGATGCCCAGTAATGGGATTATTTGGTCAAATGGTAGATCTACTTGTATCACTTTAAGGTATCTCCATGCTGCTTTCTACAGAGGTTGAACTAGTTTGCAGTCCCACCAGCAGTGTAGAAGTTTTCCTCTCTCTCTGCATCCATGCAAACATTTATTGTTTTGGCACTTTTTAATAAAGGCATTATCACACTAGATAAATGGTATCTCATTGTGGTTTTGATTTGCATTTCTCTGATGTTTAGAGATGTTGAGCATTTTTTCATATGTTCGTTGGCCATTATTCTGTCTTTGGAAAGTTTTGGAAAGTTTCCGTTCCTGTCCTTTGCCCACTTTTTGATAAGGCTGTTTGATTTTTCCTTGCTGATTTTCCTGAGTTCTAAATAGATTCTAGTTATTAGCCTTTATTGGATGTGTAGCTTGTGAAAATTTTCTCCCATTCTGTGGGTTGTCTGTTTGCTCTTGTGATAGTTTCTTTGGCTCTACAGAAGCTTTTTAATTTGATCAGGTCCCAAAGACACTCTATTAAAAAGACACCTGCACTCAAATGTTTCTAGCAGCGCAACTCATAATTGCAAAGATGTAGAAACAACACAATTGCCCATCAACACATGAGTGGATTAATAAAATGTGGTTTATGTATACTATAGAGTAGTATTCAGATTTAAGAAACAATGTGGCTGGGCGCGGTGGTTCACACCTGTAATCCTAGCACTCTGGCAGGCCGAGCCACGTGGATTGCTCGAGGTCAGAAGTTCGAACCAGCCTGAGCAAGAGTGAGACCCTGTCTATACCATAAATAGAAAGAAATTAATTGGTCAACTGATATATATAGAAAAAATTAGCCGAGTATGGTGGTGCATGCCTATATTCCCAGCTACTCGGGTGGCTGAGGCAGTAGGATCTCTTGAGCCCAGGAGTTTGAGGTTGCTTTGAGCTAGGCTGATGCTATGGCACTCGCTCTAGCCTGGACAACAAAGCAAGACTCTGTCTCAAAACAAACAAACAAACAAACAAAAAAACCCCGAAACAATGGTGATATAGCACCTCTTGTATTTTCCTGGATAGAGCCGGAACTCATTCTATTAAGTGTCATATCCCAAGAATGGAAAAATAAGCACCACATGCACTCACCAGCAAATTGTTTTAACTGATCAACACTTAAGTGGACATATAGGAATAACATTTATCATGTATCTTGCAGGTAGGAAGGGAGAGGATGTGTATATACATACATAATGAATGCCATATGCACCAATTGGTGGATGGACACGATTTAGATTCTCTTTAAATACTGGGGCTCTGACATCTGGGATGACACTACTAAGTAGAAATAGAATTCTAATGGATTCATTCTCTTGCCTGAAGTCATGGTTCACCTTTTATCAGGCACCTACATGAATACATACATTGGGGGCATGATGCTTTCATGGATTTGGTGGGACCTCATTTAAGAGGACCCCATTTGCAAACTATGTGTTTGAAATAATCCAAAAACAGAAAGGCAACCCTTACACACAGAACCCAACACGTGGGGACCTACCATTTTGATGATTGGAATTGCACTCAGGTGCCTAAACTTGTATTAATACATAACTTTCAGGCTGGGTAGAGGCTTATCCTACCTGAATGGAGAGAGCTTCTGAAGTTACCTGAATCCTTCTGAAGGAACTCACTCTCAGATGGGCTCCTACCAGTAGCTGGTGGCCCACACAGGGCCTTCACTGAGTTCCTGTGTGTGTATGCCAGTGCAGAGCAGGAAAAGTCCTAAGAGTATGACAGGATGATGGGCATCAGCAGAACAGGGAAAGAGGCCAAGCAGATGGACAATGTCAAGGTGGTGATGCATGCTTTGGGCAGGAGCAGCAGAGACAGCTCAGCACTTCCCCCTCCTACAGGAGGAATGTCAGCTGGCACGGCAACATCAAGGCTGAGCTTCAGAAAGTTAGGGCCAAGGAGGAAGAAACCTGAAAGCTGATGGAGGCCGACAAAGCTCAGACAAGGAAGGTCAAGCTGTCTGTGTCCTGGGACTATACCAAGGCCATTGGACTGTTCATCTCCTTCCTGATCATCTTCCTCTTCTTGTGTAACCATGTTTCTACAATGGTTTGTAACTACTGCCTCAGTCTCTGAACTGAAGACCCCATTATCAGCATGACCCAGGAGTATACTAAAGTTCATGTGAGTGTCTACAGAGCTCTGGGAATTTTGCAAGGTACTGCTGATTGGCCACTCCACAGTGATGTCCATTAGGGGGATCTTTGCTTCCCACTATCTGTACCTGGATATGCTGCAGAATGTCCTGTGGTCATCCCAGAGACTCTTTGAGGAGACACCAGGGGAAGCTTGTGAACCTCTACTCTGATAAGCTGGACAGGTGGACTTAATGATCTCACAGTTCATCAGGATGTTCATAGGATCTCTTCCTCCATACAGAGTGATATGGACCCTCCTTGGTATTGGAGGCAAACCAGCAAGTAAACAAAACCCTACACCCAGAATGGACATTGTGTGCCATCTGGAATTGATGCAGGAAACCCATCTAAAGTGGGATAAGGTGTTGCTGCTTGCATTCCTTTAGATGAGGGTAGCCCCTAGAGGCAGGCTTAAGTTAAGCCCCTAAAAATAGTTTATGTGAGAACCTTCTTAGCACCCCAAGCTAAAATATAATCATAAGTGAACAAAGCGATATATCAGATACTAAGTCCTATGCATGAGTTTTGCCTCTTTTACATCTCACCCCAGTTGGAAGCAGAAAAGTGGAAGGGACCTTGAAGCCCCTCTAACAACATATACCTCATTGAAATTGTCAAGAGTAAAACCTTGGGTCGATCATACCAGAGTAAAGAGGTGTCCCACTGAAGATGTGAACCGAATCCCCCAGTGGAGGGGCAAGCCTTTAGGTGATCTAAAGTATCTATTCAAGAAGAAGGACAAATGAAAATTTTGATTTTTTGCTAACTTTTCTTTGATTATTTCTTCTGTCTGTAGGATAGGCAGAGAGACAACTTCTTACTGAGGATTACCTGGGTTATTGCCTCTTTTGCTGATCTGTCTTGCTTCTTGGTTTGCCGTCCTAAACCTCGTTCTCAGGAAGTATTCCTATATATGATTTCTGAATTTACAGAAGCCAATCTCTCAAATAACTGACAGGGTTGCAACCAATAGCCCTGTGCTCAGAGGTCCCATGTTTCGTTCTTGCCCAGCTGTGTATGAGAAATTGCATCCAAGGTGACAGAAAAGACCCACAGTCCTACTAGTATCTTAGATGCCAAGCCTGGTAAAATCTCTCTAATAGGTATCCTCCATTTAGTCTTGTCAGTCCTCACAGCTATAGTTGTTGCTTATGCCCCGTATTCTACCTGCTAATCTGTTTTATTGCATATTTTTGTAAATCTACTGCCAACGCTTTGCAATGGCATAAATAAATATAAAACTTCCATCTAAATCATTGCCCCAATTCAGCAGGAATAGCTCAAGACTATGTCCCCACCCCTATAGATATGGAAGGATAAAATCGACAGTGCGGAATATGTAACAGAGAGAGTCGCCTGAAAAAAGAGCAAATCATTTACTCGTCATCCCTTTAAAAACTACCTTCCATGCTCTTTGGGAAATAAAACATGTACCTTATTCCCAGATGCATTAATCAGAAGGGTAGGAGAGTGTCCTTTGTTTCTTGCACCATAGGAGATGGGTCAACGGAGGTCACTTGTGTTTGTCAGAGATGGGGTTGGTCAGGATCATCAACTATAGTTAAGCAACACTAGCCCCAAGGTAAAAACTCCTTTTAAAAGTTCTGTATTTCTGCTGCTAGGGAGGACTGTGTACTTGAAGATGTGCGTCTGCCATGCTCCTCATTTGCCGGTAAATAAACTCCCCTTTCCTTCTCCGTAACCTACTTGTCCTCGTTCTCCTGATATGGCCTCAGTTACAAGTTCAAAACTTTCATGAAAAATTTGGCACCCTGTGTCTTCTACTCTAACTCTGTTTTTGTCTGTGCTTAAATAATATTAAGAATTGGGACCCGCCCAGAAGATGGTGGATGAGAAACACCGCCAGACAGAGTGTCTCTGAAGAAAAGACAGATTCTAGCAGAAATTAGAAGAAAGAAGCAAGAAGACGAGCCTACATCGGATGAGGGTCGGCAGGAGAAGTACCTGAGACCACGGGAGACTCCACGGGAGGAGGTCGCAGAGGAGAACTGGAAGCTGGGACCCCCGGAGCAGCCTGGAGACCAGCGGGAAGGGTAGGTGGATCTGCTGTTTCCCCTCCCCTGCATCCCAGACTGCTGGTGGGCCCCCCAGCGAGCGGAGGGACCTGTGGACACCAGCCCAGCGACAACCACCGCCAGTGAGCGGTAAGCCAGTAGCGGACACGGCACCAGGCTCCCAACTCTCTCGGGGCACCTCCGTGTACACAGACCCGAGCCACGCGGCAGCCGTCATATTGCCTCCTCCTCCCCTCCCCCGACCCTACCCGTGGCTGCCCAGAGAGACAGAGAGACAATGTAGCCACCAGCCGGAGGCACCTCCAGGGAACGGGACCTTCCCTTTTGGGGCCCTACAGCTGACTAAGGGGAACTCAGACTGTGAGCTCTCTGCCCGCCAGCCCTACCAGGTGCTGCTGGCATGGTGATCCCAGGAGAATGGGGCAGAGCCTGAGGTTGAGAGACATAGACCCAGCTTGGGCTCCCTGTGGGTGAATTGGGACAGGCACTCATATCCCTGGTGGGGACAAAGTTTGAACTCTGGGATGCAGAGGTCAGACCTGCAGACCACATCCCGTGCACCAAGGCCTCACATTGCCCAGGGCACAGAAGGTATATACGTGAACAGCCTGCTGAGGTATGTGTGCCTTCTGGGGCAGATCGGCGTCCTAGAGGGCAATCCTCCCCCCAAAGGGAGGCCGTGCGCCCAGCCTAGGTGGCGTTCCTGCGCAGGGAACCTCCCCGCCAGCATCACAGCCAGGGGAGGCCTGGTGGCGTGTGGTCTGGCCTGCTGACAGAGGCCCAGGAGTGGCCGCGGAGTTGGGGATGGTGGAAAGAGGCCAGGCCCGCGCCAGACTGCAGGTCTCGGACAGCCCCACCCCATATGCAGACAATCTGACTGAGTGGGGCCATTCCAGCCCCTCCCTATCAGCTTTGCCTGGAAGCAGAGAACAGAACTTTGACCCCTGCTAACTACGTTGGTGGTGCCTGAGGGCGGGCATACCCAACTCAGCTCCGCCCAAACTCTCTCCTAGACCAGCCCTTACTGAAGGGGTGAAAAGGCCACACCTGGAAGTCCCAGGGCCCCACCCACCACCTGAGGTACTAGAGTTCTCTCTATAGGAACAAGAGCTGATATCAGGACACAAAAATAACAGCATAGCCTGTTCCTCCAAGCAAGCGCCACCTACTGACAGGGAGAGCATCCTGCACACCCTTTTCACCATACCTACTGACTCATTATACAGGGAGTGGTCAAATCCCACCCACAGACACCACCTACTGGCTCAGAAAATAAACAAGGTGTGTGAATACCCAAACAAAAACCTAAAGAAAAGAAACAACAACTGATCCACATGGGAAGAAATCAGCAAAGGAACTCAGGAAATATGAAGAACCAAACGGAAAACACACACCCAAAGAGGAGCCCCAGCCCCCTAGAAACGGACACCAACCAAAATCAGGCAACCAAAATGACAGAAGAGGAACTTCGTATGTGGATCATAAGAACACTCACTGACCTGCAAAAACAACTCAATAACCAACACAAAGAAACCACAAAAAGCCTCCAGGATCTAGAAAAAAAGTTCACTAAAGAAATAGACACAATGAAGAAAAGTTTAACCGAACTCCTGGAAATGAAGAATAAAGTCAGGGAACTACAAAATACAGTGGAAAGTCTCAAGAGCAGGGTAGACCAAACAGAAGAAAGAATCACAGAGATTGAAGATAACACCCTCCAATTAAATAAATCAGTCACAGAAACAGAGCAGAGAAACAAGAGAAAAGAGCAAAGCCTACAAGAGCTGTGGGATTATGTGAAGAAACCTAATGTGAGGGTCATAGGGTTACCAGAAGGGGAAGAAGATAACACTCAAGGGTTGGACAAGCTATTTGAAGATATAATAGAGGAAAATTTCCCAGGCCTTGCTAATAATCTCAATATACAAGTTCAAGAAGCTCAGAGGACCCCTGGGAGATTCAATGCAAATAGGAAGACGTCACGACATGCAGTCATCAGACTGACCAAAATATCAACTAAAGAGGCCCTTCTAAGAGCTGTAAGACGAAAGAAGCAAGTAACTTACAAGGGAAAGCCAATTCGAATAACACCAGACTTCTCTACTGAGACTTTAAAAGCAAGGAGAGACTGGAGCCCCATTCTCACTCTTCTGAAACAAAACAATGCCCAGCCTAGAATCTTATTCCCTGCAAAACTAAGCTTCGTATATGAAGGAGAAATAAAGACATACTCAGACAAGCAAAGGCTCAGAGAATTCACCAAGACAAGACCAGCCCTACAAGAAGTACTCAAAACAG
>VSMD01016720.1:0-12470 GCA_008750895.1 Mirza zaza | reverse complement strand
TTTCCAAAAGTTTATACATTGCTGATTCTTTTAGCAAGATTTTTGTATTCCCTTTGAGATTACCCACTTAAAAAGTCCACTAGTTTTTGTTTCTTAAAAAAGCAGTTATGGCAAATGGGCTCAAACTATTTTCTGCCTCTAAAAATAAACATCTTCCTTTTGAACAACATTCTTAACTCTAAAGTTCCGGCTATTCCCAAGACAGAGGAGACGAGTTAAATGACAATTTTAAAGATAAGAGAGCTCAGGCAGGTTATAGATATCTTTCCGGGAACCCCTTGGCCCATCCTCTTCCTGCAACATGCAGCAATTGACTTTGTTAGCTGCCAACAACAAAAAGAGAGTCTAGGTGAGTTGGCTCAATGCCTGTAACCCCAGCACTTTGAAAGGCGGAGAATCACTTGAGGCCAGGAGTTTGAGACCAGCCTGGGCAACATAGCAAGACCTTGCCTCTACAAAAAATTTAAAAATTAGCCAGGTGCGTGGTGGCATGCATCTGGAGGGTGAGGCAGGAGGATTGCTTGAACCCAGGAGGTCAAAGTTACAGTGAGCCATGATCATGCCACTGCACTGCAGCATGAGCGACTGAATGAGACTCTATCTCATATATATACATACATATATATATATATATATGGAGAGACAGAGGGAGAGAGACACCTCCAGAGCAGGGAGGTGGGGGCAGAGGTAGTGGAGGAGTGGCAGGTAGGCTGAGAGGGCTACAGGATCACTGGGACCTGCTCTACTAGTAACTGGGAAACCAGACGCAATGCTCCAGGAAAAGGCAACCTCCAGTACTTAAAGGGGTTTTAAGTGTTTATGTCCTTGTGTACAATGACAAGGTTTGAAAAAATTAAAATGAACAAAATGCTGGATACTTAGAAGAATGAACGTCTACCAGATAACTAACGCACGCCCTCTGTAGGAAAGATACAGGCCGGGAGAGAGGAAGCTCACAAACCAGGACAGATGACATTTTCCAAGCCAACAAAAGGTTTAACTGTCCTAATCCTGGTGCTTAAGATTCTTCCTTGAAAACAATAACCTTCCAGAAAGCAAATACAAGTAGCCGACAAGAGAACAAACAGCTTCCCATGTACGTCTGTCGAGTCAAGTCACCATTCACTGGGGGGAAACCCATGAACACCACAAATAGTTTAAATAAATAAAGTTATGGAAAGAATTTGTGAGCAACAACCTCTGTCCTCCCATTCACTTTCTAGCTTCCTTTGTACTCTGAGCCTATCCAGGGTTCAATGAGGAAGCAGTGGTGGTAACCATTATCTTGCTTTATTTAGTGGAGGGGAAAAATGAGTTTATCATTTCCTATAAAAGCTTTCCTCTCACCCTTTAGAGTAATGGGAGGGCGGCACCTTCACCCGAATGATCATGTAAATATGGGGAAATTAGATCAATCTTTACAATAAAAAATTTAAGACTAAGTCGTATCCACACGCTCGGACAATTCCATTGGTATACTTCACATCGGTCTGATTAGAGTACACTGAAAACCCCTTTACCAATGTGAGTAGCTACACATAGCTCCAATAATAGTGGAAAAGCAAACTGTGATGGGGCTTATTACGTGGCCTATGTGCATGTTAATGAGTATTTGTTTATGAAATAATAGTTTCCCCCCAAATATGAAAATAATATACTTACAAATCAAAAAGAAAAACACAAACAACCCATGTGAAAATAAGCAAACTATACAGACAGGAGAGTCCTAGAAGAGGACCTTAAAAAACAAACAAACATTAAATATCCAAGCCAGGCAAGGTGGCTCATGCCTGCAATTCCAGCACTTTGGGAAGCCGACATGGGAGAATCGCTGAAGGCCAAGAGTTCAAGCTCAGCCTGGGCAACATAGTGAGAAAACTGTCTCTTCAAATAATAATGATAATTAAAAAAAATAGCCAAGCATGGTGACCCAAGCCTGCAGTCCTAGCTACTTGGGAGGCTGAGACAGGAGGATGGCTTAAGCCCAGGATTTCGAGGCTGCAGTGAGCTATGATGGCGCCACTGCGCTCCAACCTCAGCAACAGAGACCCTGTCTCTAAAAATAAATAAATACTCAAAAGCAAGTGAATGAATAAATGGTGACAAATTCATACAACAGAATATTAAAAAATAAAAATCAATGAATCAGAGCTGTATATATATCATACTAACATAAAGGAATCTCACAACTGAGAGGAAGAAAAAAAGCAACTTACAGAAGAATGTGTAACTTACAATAAGACGGTATATTAGTTATACACAATCTTAAAGTATTGTTTAGGATCCACTATGGGGCTAATATTCAGCCAGTACAACCTGGCATGGCTGGACCCATTGTTTATGGCCAGCACCCATCATTAGTGGTAGTGCCACCCAGCTGTCAAATATTTTGAAGATCACCCTTAACATTCATTCACACAAACTGTAAAGAAATGCTTGGGCATGATAAACACCACATTCAGGGTAGCAGCTACTTCTGGGGAGGAGGAAGAGGTCACAACCATGTTAGCAATATTTCATTTCTTAACTAGGATGTTAAAGCACTTAAGTACTTACTGTATGATTATGTATACCTTCTCATAGGTCTTAAATGTTATATTGCGATTTTTAAATTGTATACATATAGCTGTCACGTGGCATCTGTGGGTCATTGGTTCCAGGACGTCCCATAGATACCAAAATCCATGGATACTCAAGTCTCTTACATACAAATGGCATAGTATTTGCATATAACCTGTGAATATCCTCCTTTATACTACTTTATTTTTATTTATTTATTTATTTATTTATAGACAGAGTCTCACTTTGTTGCCCAGGCTACAGCGAGTGCCATGACGTCAGCCTAGCTCACAGCAACCTCAAACTCCTGGGCTCAAGCGATCCTACTGCCTCAGCCTCCTGAGTAGCTGGGACTACAGGCATGTGCCACCATGCCCGGCTGATTTTTTCTATATATATTAGTTGGCCAATTAATTTCTTTCTATTTATAGTAGAGACGGGGTTTCGCCCTTGCTCAGACTGGTTTCGAATTCCTCACCTTGAGCAATCCTCCCTCCTCGGCCTCCCAGAGTGCTAGGATTACAGGCATGAGCCACCACCGCGCCTGGCCTATACTACTTTAAATCATCTCTAGAGTACTTAAAATGCCTAATACAATGTAAATTCTATGTAAATAGTTGTTATACTGTATTGTTTAGGGAATACTGACAGAAAAAGTCTATACATGTTCAGTACAGATACAACTTTTTTTTTTTTTTAGAGGCAGGATCTCCCTCTGTTGCCCGGGCTGGAGTACAGTGGCATAACCATACTCCCTGCAGCCTCAAAATCCTGGAGTTCAAGCAATCCTCCTGCCTCAACTGCCTGGCTAATTTTTTTAAAAAAATTTCTGTAGAGACAGGATGTCACTTTGTCACCCAGGCTGATCTCGAACTCCTGGCTTCAAGTGATCCTCCCGCCTCAGTTCCCCAAAGTGCTAAGATTACAGGTGTGAGCCACCGCACTCAGCTTCAAACACTTTTCATCTGCAGTTGGTTGAATCCACAGATGCAGAACTGACAGATAAGGAGGACAGACTGTACATATACAAAACAGCACATGCCTTGAGCCAGGAATCGGAGATAGCAGTTTTACTCCTTGTTCTGCCAAATTGCCTATGGGGTAATTTGCCATCCCTCAATCTTGGTTCCCCATCTGTGAAATAAGAGGATGTAGGTATCATTCAGTTCTAGAATTCCGAACTAAATTCAACATGATGGGTGTTGAGGTCTCTGGACTCTAACTGTAACCGTACTGTCACTGTGCTTATCCCGCAAATCATACGTTATACACAGAAGAGGCTTACTGCCCCAGCGTGGATCACACAGATATGTTGAAGATGCCCCAGGAATGATATTTAACCCCACGGCACTCTCCTGTACTAGCCCTCATGACCAATGTTAGACCCGTGACAGTTGCAGGGCTGGGTTGAGGAGAGAGGACCAACGAATGTCAGGAAAGAGGGGCAGTGTGCCTGACCCAAGACAAACTATACTTTTTATTTAGTTGTACGTATAGATTATTTTATGTAATCATGATACTCCCGAGGTGGGGAAACTATTAACACTAGTGATTTATTCAAGAGCATAAAACTGTCTGGAACAAATCCAGGATTATAATTCATAATTGGTATCTTAGAAATGTCACTGTTCTTACTCAATTGCTTCTCTCTCCTTTAACAGACCATTATATCTCACACTTTTATGACTCTTTTTAGAGAACAGAGCTCCTCTCCATCCCCTACAATCCAACTTTATTTAACAATTTACTAAGACAGAGTGCTCGATGCACATAAACTAACAAATCCTTAGATCATTCAATAAATCACTGTAGATTTTTTTTTTTCTTTTTAGACAGAGTCTCACTCTATTGCCTCACCACAGCTAGAGTGCCGTGGCGTCAGCCTAGCTCACAGCAACCTCAAACTCCTGGGCTCAAGCGATCCTTCTGCCTCTGCCTCCCGAGTAGCTGGGACTACAGGCATGCGCCACCATGCCCGGCTAATTTTTTCTATATATATATATTAGTTGGCCAATTAATTTATTTCTATTTATAGTAGAGACGGGGGTCTCGCTCTTGCTCAGGCTGGTTTTGAACTCCTGACCTTGAGTGATCCGCCTGCCTCGGCCTCCCGGAGTGCTAGGATTACAGGCATAAACCACTGCACCCGGCCAATCACTGTAGATTTTAATATGCATATCACAGATCCCAGTACATAAAATTTAGTTTAAGAAAGTGTTATGACTTAAAAATAAATAAATAAACAAATGACAGCTCTTCTGAACACTTTAATGCTTTTCATACTAGAATTTTAACTAAATACCTGTTACTGAAGAATTTTTTTTAAATTCAAATCACAACAAAATTAGTGCTTCTTTCTATCCTTTCTGAGTTCGTATTGCTCTTTAACTCTTTGCCTCCAAAGAACCATCTATTTCTATGCAACCGCACTGGTAAATTGCGGGGGAAGGTTCTAACTAAATACCTGACACCCAGGCTTACCTGATCGGTAAGTCTCAGCATTCTGACTGGTTAGTGGGAAAGTAGATGAGGAAAACACGGCAGGCGAATTAACTGTACTGTGACTTGGGAACTGTCTTTTCTAGCATGCCAGACTGCAATGCAACTCTTTAACAGGTATTCCTTTGTTGAAAAGCAGCAGAATCAAGCAACTATGGAAGTAGAGGGTGTCTTTGAAAAACAAATTTTGTTTCTGAAATAGCAGAACCTCAAACTGTTAACTTATCCCTTCGCCCCTGCTTCCCTTGGGACTTGCTAGAGCACTTGCAAACTAGTTTCCATTTCATTTCTAAACATGGCAGAACTTTCTCACCTGAAGAGAAACCAGAATTATTTATATCTGTTTTCCCTAAAGATACATATTTTCCAATTCTGTGAACACAAGATCTGATTTGAGGCCATATCATCTCAGGGAAAGAACAGAATGCACTTCTGTGTATACTAAATTATCTTTGTTGTTACTTATAACATGCACGGTGACTCCAGCAGAAATTTATCTTACCTTTAAAAAACTATTTCTAATTCTGAGATTAATTTTTCTTTAGCATTTCTTCTAGCTCATTAAAACATTCAGAATTTATACACCTTCCTGTAAAGATAAAACTTCTTACAACATAAATATTCCTTCTGACCCCCTACCTCCAAGGACTCCTATTAAAAAATTCTTAAATTTTATTTTCATGGAATTGCAGAATACAGTCTTGAGGTTTCTAAGAAATGTTTTTTTCTTTCTCTCAAAGCCTTTTCCATAGAAATATCCTTGACCTCGTTCCCAGCATCCAAAACACACATAACATACCCTTAACAAGAAATACCACTTAAGATGTTTTCTCCCTGTTGATGAACAGAATACGGCTCAAAAAATGTCTTATGAATTCCACAATATTTTCCCAAGTAGAACCGAAGGATATTCAGAAACAGGACCACTAAGACAAAAGAAAATCTCTTCATAATTCTTTAGGTGAAGCTCCTCCAACTTATTTAGTTTAAAAAGCTGACGAGGTTCTATCATATAATGGTCAGGAGAGGGGAAAAAAAGCTCACCACCTAAAAGAGGCACCAAGATTTGCAACTGTTTTTAAAAAGCTTATCTCAATATTTATACATTCCTTCTGACAATATATAGTGCAATAAAAATGAAATATCAGTGACACCTCCTTTGTTATAGCTTGAAAGTAAGAACAGGTAAATTCTCCTTATGTAAGTGACCAAAATTATAGGTTCTCTGTTTGAAAATAGTGATAAAAACAGTAATAGAAATAGTTAATATTTATTTAGTACTTAATTTGTACTAGACACTCTATATGTACCAACTCTTTAATCTTCATAAGTCTATAACATAGATACCATCTACCTCATTTAGGAAAACAGAGAGGTTAAATAACTTGCCCAAAACCAAACAGCAAGTTACTGGGCAAGAGTTGCTTGAATCCAAGTATGTCAGGCTCCAAAGCCCATTTAAACACTACAATAACAGACCCCTTAATGGGCAAGATATACCTAATCTACTCATTTGTCCCATGATTCTCCAGAGAAATATAGCACAGCACATATTACATGAGCGTTCAACATATAAAGTAGTTAACAGATAAATATAGTAACCAAACTAAAATTCACCTATGGCCCAGTGCAGTAGCTCATGCCTGTAATCCTAATTTGGGAGGTTAAGATGGGAAGACTGCTTGAGGCCAGGAGTTCCAGACCAGCCTAAGCAATATAGTAAGACCCGCCCCCATAAAAATTAGAAATATTAGACGAGCATGATTGTGCTGGCCTGTAATTCCAGCTACTCGACAGGCAGATGGCCTAAGCCCAGAAGTTTGAAGTTATAGTGAGCTACGATGACACCACTACACTTTAGCCTGAGCAACAAACAGAGTGAGACCCTATCTCAAACAAATAAATAAATAAATAAATAAACAAAATGGGCCTATGTTATTTTCTAATCTCAGCTCTTCTCTGCCCTGCCTCCTCTTTAAAAAGAGAGAGAGAGAGAGAGAGAGAGAAAAGAAAAAAGAAACATGTATTTTGCCCACTGTTGCAGTAAACTGGCAAACTTGTATAATAAATTAACTAACAGAACTGGTTTAGCAACAAATGAGAAGCTCGAGGTCTCTAAATTCTAACCCTGAGCATGTCATTGATTTGAAAAGTGATCCAAAAGCATTTAACGTAAGTTAGACTTGATATTTATGGGCTTTCAGAACCACAGTCTAAAATAACAGCCCATATTTATGAAACCTCAATAATAAACCCTTATATCAAATACCTAGGTGAAAAAGAAAGCACTCAAATTCTGGCTAGTTTGCCTAATTACTGCCAAGGTTCCAAGTGTTCAGAAACATTCAAATGGGATAAACACACTATCGTCCATAGTGATTATCTCTAGGAAGAGAGACTGCACGAACGAAAAGTGAAAATAATACTAGGAAAGGTCTTTTGCTCTGGGTGTGGGTGTGTGTGTGTGTGTGTGTGTGTGTGTGTTTTATGTTGGATTTTTGTATCACAAAAATTCCTTAAAAGGCACTCAAAGTCTTGCCAGACTTAATTTTTATCTGCATCCATGAACTCGACCTCAGGATTACACATTCATCATCTAATAAAAGAGATACAATTAAGAAAAAGCACAACATTCTCTCTGCCCCTTTGGCCTCTCCAATTCAACTAAAACAAGGTTTATTAGATTAAATTTTTACCCTCTCTGACACAAATGTTTCCATTGCATCAAAAACAAGAGGAAAAAATCTTAAAGGACTTCAACCTTCAAGCAGCTGTGAAAGGAAAGGAATATTGGAAATTGAAAAATAAAACTCCCTTGACACTCGTCCAGTAACAAAGAGAAAACATCCAGTTAGAGAGTTACTCTTTCCACACTGTAAAGAATCTGTAATGAGAGCCTAAATGTGGAAACTGAGGAGAAGTGCCCCGGAGTGCAGCCTGCTTGTCGTCTCCAGTATTCACTCACTCATCCATTCTCCCAAGTTTGAAGAGAAAGATAAACATGAGCCAGGCACAGTGGCACATACCTGTAGTCCCAGCTATTCGGGAGGCTGAAGCATGAGGATCACTTGAGGTCAAGAGTTTGAGGCTGCAGTGCACTACAATTGTGTCAGTGAATAGCCACTACACTCCAGCCTGGGCAACACAGAGAGAACCCATCTCTAATAAAAATTTTCGGGTCGAGCATGATAGCTCATGCTATAACCTTAGCACTTTGGGAGGCCAAGACAGGAGGCTTGAGGCCAGGAGTTTTGAGACCAACCTAAGCTAGAGTGTGAACTTGTTTCTAGAAAAAAAACTGTAGGCATGGTGGCATATGACTATAGTCCCAGCTACTTGGGAGGCCTAGGCAGGAGAATCACTTGAGCTGAGGAGTTTGAGGCTGCAGTGAGCTATGATAAGGCCATTGCACTCCAGCCTGGGCAACAGAGCAAGAATCTGTCTAAAAAATAAAAATAAAAATAATTTTTTAAAAAGAAAAAAATTAGATGTACTTTAAAATTAAAGTCAATGTTTAAATATCAATTCTCTTCTGAGCCTCTATGTCTTCATCTATAAAAATACTATTTGTTTACAATACATAATTTGTGAAGATGTAGCTTCCTTCTTTCAGAATTGAATTTCCAACTGCCAGCTAGACGTCCCACTCAACTCTGAGCTCACAAGACCCATTAGCCAACCCTACCACTGG
Organism: Mirza zaza; assembly: GCA_008750895.1. NCBI lineage: Eukaryota > Metazoa > Chordata > Mammalia > Primates > Cheirogaleidae > Mirza > Mirza zaza. Next base: position 3,721 of record VSMD01016720.1, on the reverse strand, counting down.
ACCATCCAGTTCCTCCCATACCATCTCCTCCTGTGTGTTCTCTCTCTCAAATAATGGCACCAACATTCTCTTGGGCACCTAGTCTAGAATTCTCTCTCTTCTATCTACTTTTAATCCCCTCTGACTCTGTTCTCCAAATTTCTTTATCACTTACATGGATATCTGAAACATCCTTGTACTTGGACTCCCTGCCTCACTAGTATATCTTTCAGAACACTACTGTGAACAGACCTAATGCCAAGAACCTGCTTTGGTTCCCTAGTGACTATGAGAATATAGGCTGAACACTTTTGCATGCAAAACCCTGTAAAATCTAACCATGAATCACCTCCCCAGCCTTCTCTCCCACCACATTTTGCCATGGACCCTGTGCTTTTCTTCAGCCTGCAATCTATTCTTTTCCATTCTTCCCCCATAAAAGCCCTACTCATCATTCTCGGCCCCACTATACACACCCAGCTCAAATGCCAAACATTCTACAAAATTAGCCCTAACTTCCCCAAAGTTAGGATTAACCACCACTTATTTTATGCACTCACAGCACTTTGCTTGTACTTCAGTTGACACTTCTTCCATTCTAGATCATACTACAGTGATTGTTTAGAAAGCCATCTCCCCTAGTTCCTGAATAATCTGATTTATTTCTGATGTCCCCTAAACACATGTCACCTAATCCCCTTTGTACTTCACCCTTGAACTGAGTGTAAATAAATAGCATTTATTACCAGGTGTTCTATAGGTACCATACTGTCTGTTACCTGTATTGTATCTGTAATACTCATAAACTTCTATAAAATAAGTGGTATTTTAACTTTATTTTTACAGATGAGGAACCTCTACTCAAAGAGGTTATATAATTTGCCCAAAGTGATATCGCTAGGATATGGCAAAGCTAGAATTTGAACCAAAGTCAGACTGACTTCAAAAGCCATGCTTTTAACCACACTATACTACAGACATTTCTAAAATTCACTGGTTCCTTTAGCACTTATGCACTTGAACGTATTACTCAAGGTCAAGACCCCAGTAAATCATTCTTTATCCTATCAGCACACGGAGGCCATTTGGGTTCTGCTCCAGTCCAGGGACATAAACAGGCAGATTCACAGTATCCCAGATTCATTTATTTTTATCCTTTCCTACCTGCACGCCCACCCCCCACTATCCCTGAAAAACAAACCAGAAGAGAAATTATTTGAAGGTACAGACAGGAAAAGCATTCAATCCTTTATTCTTTGTGGTACATATAACAGTAATAGTAGGTTTCTAAGGTTTCACAGGCATATATAATCTAAAAGCATATGTTGGATCATCTCCAAACATGCTTATCCTGCTCAAACCTGAAAGCAACAGCAGTTGCTAAGAAAACACATGGCCAACTGCAAGACAACATGATGACTCACAAAAGCAGCAAGCTTACCTTCCAAGTCTCGGAAACCATCACCAACAGAGAGTCTTTGTAACTAAATCATCAATCTGTGCTTATAAACATTCAGGAGTTTCTTTTCATCCAGCTCAGATGGGAATATAATCAGTTCTGGACTAAACACTTTTATAAAATTAATTATTACCCAGCAGAGTTGAAACTTCCACAATGAAAAAAGTACAAAGACTACAAAGGTAACATACTTTCTTTTAAACACGGGTCTATTAACAGACGAAAAATTCTTACCCAACATCATCAAATGGGTGACTACAAAGGATATTCTAACAAGAGCACGCTAGTAACCTATTTTACTTTTTGCCAATATACAAGTGCAAATAATAAAACACATCTTTAACTCTTTAATAAACAGAATTTATAAGACTCATTCCTTTTTATTTTCTTCTGTCTGAATCACTAACTTGAATTTTTTACCTAAAAAGCTCTAGTATTCATTATTCCATCAACAATCCCATCACACACTGGCCGTAACTTACCGCAGTATTAATAGCTTATATGCATCTGAGTTGTGGGTTCTGTTGTTGTTGTTGTTTTGTTGTTGTTGTTTTGGGGGCATGGAGAACAGTCTTGAATAACTTTATTTTGTTGAAACTTACATTTAAGATAAAAATTCCTTCTGATTAATTAGCATGTAAATGAAAATTAACTCACTTCTATGGTATGAGCCACTAATTCATGTATCATACAGAAGCAGCTAAACATGAAGATTTCAGTCATAACTGATACAATCAGCTTTTCCTTAGGATACAACTTGTACTCCAAAGCCAAAGTGGAAGAAAATGGGTAGTATGTCCATGTAAATTAATTCTGCCCTCCTCAAACATGAACTATTTCAGCCTGATCTCCGACTAAATATGTATAACATATTCCTCTAACCTTGAGGAAAAGACTGCATGTAGCACATTGACTAAAATGAGTGGATTTTTTACTCTAATCCCATGATAGATTATTGGTTTTTAATAGATTGTCCATCCCTACCTGCTGAATACAGTTTCTTTCCAAAGGATGGAACATAACTGCTGAAATGACTAGTGAGAATTCTTAATTTACATATATTAAAAATCTGGCCCCAAACCTTCAAAACCTTCTAATACCCACCTACCCCAAAACCTGCCTTTCACACTATAAATTCCCCTTCAAGCACAATAATTCAATTTTGGCAGGGCATGGGGTTATATTCTTTCTTAGTATTCTGGAATATTATCTATAAGCATAATGCATATATTGGTAAATAATGATACAATAACAAACTATTTTAATAAAATGTATTCAGAGTGGTATCAAGTATTTAATGAACTGCCTGCTAATAGGAATATATGTACACATGTTCACCTGTTGTTTTGTTTTACCCATCTTTTGTGTAAATGAGCTCCAGACAAATTTTATCTATAATTAATGTGCAACCATGACATGGCTACATGTGGTTCAGTTTCAAATGCATTGCTAGCACCTTAATATCACAAACATTTTAAAATACAATTATTAAAAATAAGTAAATAAAATAAAATCTGATTGTTTATGGATGAAATGATATGATGTGTGAAATTTGCTTCAAAACAATCTAGCACAGAGACATAGGTGAGGGCATAAGTAAAACCAGATTAGCAGGATTTCTTAATCATTGACACTGGCTAATGGTTACACGGGGATTCGTTTTGCTATTATGAATATGTTTTTGAATATATTTGTAGTTTTTCAGAATGCAGTTTTTTATCCAATTTATTATTGCTCTAGTGTCAAACATAACCTTATGATTTTGAATTTGTTTTACTGACATTGCAATTAATGTTTTATATGATACTTTGTTAGTGCCAACTAGTGTTCTTAAAATATAATGTGGGTAAATATCACATTTCTTAACCATTTTCTTGACTTTAAGAGCTGGAAAAAAATCTCAGAGATTATCTAATTCTCTCCTCCAGTGGTTCACAGTCTGAAGCATGCATCAGAATTACTTGGAGGCCGGGCGCGGTGGCTCAAGCCTGTAATCCTAGCTCTCTGGGAGGCCGAGGTGGGCGGATCCTTTGAGCTCAGGAGTTCGAAACCAGCCTGAGCAAGAGCGAGACCCCATCTCTACTATAAATAAAAAGAAATTAATTGGCCAACTAAAATATATAGAAAAAATTAGCTGGGCATGGTGGCACATGCCTGTAGTCCCAGCTACTTGGGAGGCTGAGGCAGCAGGATTGCTTGAGCCCAGGAGTTTGAGGTTGCTGTGAGCTAGGCTGATGCCACGGCACTCACTCTAGCCTGGGCAATAAAGTGAGACTCTGTCTC
>VSMD01016718.1:0-13345 GCA_008750895.1 Mirza zaza | reverse complement strand
CACTGTATTTTGCAGTTCCCTGAGTTGATTCTTCATCTCCAGGACTTCGGTTAAAGTTGTTTTCATTGTTTCGATCTCTTTAGTGAACCTTTGTTCCATATCCTGGAGGCTTTTTGTGGTTTCTTTATGTTGGTTATTGAGTTGTTCTTGTAGCACCGTGAGTGTTCTTATGATCCACATACGAAATTCCTCTTCTGTCATTTTGGTTGCCAGGTTTTGGTTGTTGTCTGTTTCTAAGGGGCTGGTGCTCCTCTTTGGCGGTGTGTTTTCTGTTTGTTTCTTTATATTTCCGGAGTTCCTTCGCTGATTTCTTCCCATGTCTCTCAGTTGTTGTTTCTTTCCTTTAGGTTTTCGTTTGGATATTCACACGTCTTGTTTAGTTTCTGAGCCAGTAGGTGGTGTTGCTCGCTTGCGGTGGCCGCCACTGGGCTGGTGTCTGCAGGGATCTCTACCTGCTGGGGAGCTTGCCAGCAGTCTGAGATGCAGTGGAGGGGAAACAGCCGAATCACCTACCCTTCCCGCTGGTCTCCTGGCTGCTCCGGTGGCCTCCCGTCTTCTGCCTCCTTAATTACACAGGTGGAGATAGATGGCAGGAACTGGAGCAGTTCCTATGTCAGCTCCACCCCCAAGGCAGGGCTAGAAACTTTGGAGACAAAGGCCCAGCTCTAAGTCACCAGAGTGTGCAGGTAGTAAAATCTCTCTGCCTTATATCCACCAAGGGCAGCCTCCTACGAGGCTCGGCCCTGCCCAATCAAACTCCAGGGCCTGTACACCGAGTGCGGTAGACCTTTGCTTTAGGCTGTAAATGGTCTTCTCCCTCCGATTCCCGGTGGATGTCTGCAGGCTTGGGAAGCTGCTCCTGTGGAAGTGCGGATCGCTCGCTTGTGGCTATCTGCTTTCTTCACTTTTCGCTCTGGGAGCAGAGAGCCAGGAAGGTACCCCTACTCCGCCATGTTGGAACCCCCCTGTTTTTCCATTCTTGAGATACTTCATTTAGTAGAATAGGTTCCAGCTCTATCCAGGAAAATACAAGAGGTGCTATATCACCATTGTTTCTTAAAGCTGAGTAGTACTCCATCGTATACATATACCACATTTTATTAATCCACTCATGTATAGATGGGGACTTGGGTTGTTTCCACAGCTTGGCAATTGTGAATTGTGTTGCTATAAACATTCAAGTGCAGGTGTCTTTTTCATAAAGTGACTTTTGATCTTTTGGGTAGATGCCCAGTAGTGGAATTGATGGATCAAATGGTAGATCTACTTGTATCGTTTTGAGTTATCTCCATATTGCTTTCCACAGAGGTTGAACTAGTTTGCAGTCCCGCCAGCAGTGTAGGAGTGTTCCTATCTCTCCGCATCCACACCAACATTTGTTGCTTTGGAACTTTTTGATAAAGGCCATTCTTACTGGAGATAAGTGGTATCTCATTGTGGTTTTGATTTGCATTTCCCTGATGATTAGAGATGTTGAGCATTTTTTCATATGCTTGTTGGCCATATTGTGTCTTCTTTTGAAAAGTTTCCGTTCATGTCCTTTGCCCACTTTTTGATGGGGTTGTTTGATTTTTTCTTGCTGACTGTCCTGAGTTCTAAATAGATTCTAGTTATCAGCCCTTTATTGGAGGTGTAGCTTGTGAAAATTTTCTCCCATTCTGTGGGTTGTCTGTTTGCTCTCTTGACAGTTTCTTTGGCTGTGTAGAAGCTTTTTAATTTGATTACGTCCCATTTGTTTATTTTTGTTGCTGCTGTGATTGCCTTTGGGGTCTTCTTCATAAATTCTTTGCCTAGGCCTATGTCTAGAAGAGTATTTCCAACATTTTCCTCTTTATACTGTAGTTGCAATTCCTCCAATGAGTCTTTCATTCCCAGAAGTTCAGGCTTTGATTTATATTAAGCAAATTCATCATTCTGAACTGTTTACCTGACTTTTTTTTTGTCTTGGTTTTCAACTTTCTCTTGGATCTCATTGAGTTTCTTTAAAATGAATATTTGGAATTCTTTTATCTGGTATTTCAAAGATTTCATTTTGATAAGGATCTGTGGCTCACGAGTTAGTATGATCCTTTTGTAAATGATGTAATACTCTGTATTTTCATACTCCCAGAATTATTTCTCTGGTTCTTTATCATCTGGATATATTATATCTTATATTTGAGTTTACTTCCATTTGCATAGGATTTTTTTTTCTATTTGAAGATGTGACTATCTTTTTTGTTGTGTATCATCTTTGGTTCTGGGTAATTGCCGTGGTTAAGCTTCTCTATGAGTTACTTGCTTATAGACAGCCTTTTTGCAGTGGCTTTACAAATGCAGGTTGTATTAGTGATATGCTGGGTATGTTTGCAGGCTCACTGTCTTCCTGACTGAGATCACCTGAAAATTATCTCATTTCCCAGTGATGTGTACTTGTGGTAGCAGATTTTGTATTAGGTTGTGCAGTTCAGCCTCTAGGTAAGTAGATTCTACTTTCAGGTAAGAGCTGGCTATAGCAGTGGCAGATGAGTTTATGCTTGATCTTTGTTTACCAGGAGAAGCTCCTTGGTGTCACAGGCAGTGGCTGGGTCTGTGGGATACACAGTGGTCCAAGTTCAGCTCTCAACCCCAGAGGGGCATGCAATTGGGTGGACCTGGAATGGGCATGTTCCCCCATGTCTTCTAATGTCAGGTGTAAGCATTAGCCTGTTGGAGGTAGCAGGGGAGTTGTTTAGACTCTCTATGATTTCCTTGGTAACAGGTAGACTTAGTGTGGTCATTTCTCAACTGTTAGTTATAGTAGGAAGATAGCAGGCAGATGAGTGGGCTCAGGGCCTCCTGAGTAGCTGGGGTGTTGCAGGGGATGGTGGTAGCCAAGGTAATGGTAAGCTTGTTTCCTACTCAAGTGCTATGCAATTGTGTCAACAAAATTTGTAATAGGCTATGCAGGTTGACCTCTCACCCTGTAGGTGGTATGTGCAGGAGAAAGGCTGTTGTGGTGGTGGCAGTGGGATTTATGTTTGGCCTTTGCTAAACAGGAGAAAGTACTTGGATGTTCCAAGTAATGAGTGGGGCCATAAAACTCCCAGTGGTCCCTGTCCTATGTTCTTCCACTGAGGCAGGTGGGGTGGGCTCTCTGAGAGGGGGTGGGCCAGGTACGCCCATGTTCAGGATCCCCAAGGTCAGGCACAAGTACTGTTCCCAAAGGGGTCTGGGGAGCTTTTCTCAGGCCTCTAGGTCAAAATTGCAGTGATGGGTGGGGTACTTCTACTGTAGCAACAAGTTCACACTGAGAGAGTGGGGCAGCCTGGCTCCACAGATGAGCAGCTGGTAGAGGAAGCTACGTAGCTCTTACCACCTTGACTAGTGGGAGGGTCTCTGCAGCCCTTCAGCCCTCTGGCAGCAGGCCAAAACAGCTAGCCAAATTTTTATCTGTGCTCAGATTGCAAAATATCCCCGGGCTGCAAGATTCCCTGCCTGGGACAGAAGGCTTAAGGTCCTGGGCCACATCCTTCCCAGTCTGGTCCTGCAAAGGGTAGGACATCCAACTCCTATGACACAGAATGAACCCATGTCATATTCTCATCTCAGTTCTGACCAAGGGGACCTTCCCCCTGCTTGAGATTATATCACAAATTTCATTCCAAGGCCCCTGGATGACATGCTTGAGTCCTAGAGGGATGGTACAAAACTGACAGACTTGTTCTTAGGCCATCTAGGTTTAGGGATTAGCTGTAACAGGTAGGGGCAGGGTGGTCTCCAAGCTGCCAACAAAGTACTCAGGCAAGCCCAGCATCCACGCACTGTAGGCCTGGCACTGGCAGGGGCAGGTCTCTCTCAGGGAGAGCAACTAGACAGGTAGCTGTGAGGAAGGCATGTAGCTATGAGGTGTGTAGTCTGCCTGCACCTCAATCTCCAAGCAACCCATGCAGTGGAGGCAGTATTTGTTCTTGAGGCATGCGAAAGCACCTGACCTCCTCTCTCCTTCTCTGGCCTGGCAGCTGGGGGTGTCAGTGGTGGCCCCAGGGCAGGATGCAGAGCTTTGGGGGTTAGGCTCTCAGAATCACACTATGTTGCAGCTGCTCAGGGCTCAGAAGCTGGTGGAAATGGTGAGTTCAAGCAATACCTCTGTATGTCCCCAGGAAGCCCCCTATACCAGTTTGTAGGCCTGTGAGGATCCAGGAGCTCTCTCATAGCTAGAACTGTAAAAGTACAAAGCAGGAATGTAGAGCCCCAGGAATCTCTCACTTACCACTTCTCTGAGAGGAGCTGCTCCTGATCCTTGCTAATCAGACAGTCTCACTTTCTTCTCTTTTATTTTTGGCACATTTTGTTTCTTTGTCGAATTTCAGTGTTCTCTCTTAGATGATCTATTTGAAGTGTAAATCTCTACTCAATATTCTGGTTTTTCTCCATTGAAGAGGCATATTCTAGCTGTATCTAGTCAGCCATCTTGAACCCTACTGCCTTGTAATGTATTTTGAAGTCAGGCATTGGGATGCCTTTAGCTTTATTCTTTTTGCTCAGGAGTGCCTTGGCTATTCAGTCCCCTTTTTGTTTGATACAAATTTTAGGATTATTTTCTCTAATTTTGTGAAAAATAATGTTGGTAATTTGATAGGAATTGCATTCAATTTGTAGATTGCTTTGGGCAGTGGTCATGTTAATAATAGTAATTCTCTGATCCATGAGCATGGTATGTCTTTCCATTTGTTTATGTCCTCTTCATTTCTTTCATCAGTGTTTTGTAGTTTTCCTTGGGGAGATCTTTCACCTCCTTGGTTAAATTTATTCCTATGTATTTTTTTTTATAGTTATTGTAAATAGGATTGCCTTTTATTCTCAGCTAGTTTGTTATTGGTTATAGAAATCCTACTGATTTTTGTATTTTGATTTTGTATTCTACAACTTTACTGATTTTATTTATTAAATCTTATTAAAATTTCTTGGTGGAGTATTTAGGTTTTTCTAGATACAAGACCATCAACAAAGAGAGACAATTTTCTCTCAATTGGAAGATTTCCTCTCTTCCAATTTGGGTGCTTTTCTTTTTCTTGCTCGATCTCTCTGGCTAGAACTTGCAGTACTATGTTGAATAAGAATGATAAAAGTGGGTATGTTTGTCTTGTTCCAGTTCTTTGAGGAAAGGCTTTCAGCTTTTTCTCATTCAGTGTGATGTTAGTGTGGGTTTATTATCTATGGCCTTTATTATGTTGAGATATGTTTCTTTTATAGTTATTTTGATGAGAGTTTATATCATAAAGAGATGTTGAATTTTATCAAGTGCCTTTTCTGCATCAATTGAGATAATCATATGTTTTTTGTCTTTTGTTTCATTGATATAATGTGTCATGTTTATTGATTTGCATGTGTTGAACCAGCCTTGCATCCCTTGGATAAATCTGACTTGATCATGGTGTATTATATTTTTGGTGTGCTGTTGGATTCAGTTTGCTAATATTTTTTTGAAGGTTTTTGCATCTATGTTCATCAGAGATATTGTTCTAGAGTTTTCTTTTGTTAATTACATCCTTGTTTGGTTTTGGTATCAGGGTAATGCTGGCCTCATAGAATAAGTTAGGGAGAATTTCCATCTCTTCAATTTTTGGAATTCTGTGAGAATTTGTGTTAGTTCTTCTTTGAAAGTTTGGTAAAATTTTGCAGTGAAGCCATTCTTTCCTGGACTTTTCTTTCTTGGGAGATATTTTATCACTGCTTTGATCTCATTACAATATATTGGTCTGTTCAGTTTTCTATTTCTTCCTTATTCAATCTTGCTAGGTTGTATGTGTTCAGGAATTTATCCATTTTCTCTAGGTCTTCTAGGGTGGTAGTATATTCTTAATAGCTTCTGATGATCTTTTGCATTTCTGTGGTATTAGTGGTCATGTCTGCTTTTTTATTTCTGATTTTATTTACTTGGGTTTTCTCTCATTTTTTTCTTGGATATTTAACAAATGTTTTATTAATGTGTTTTATCTTTTCAAAAAACCAACTTCTCATTTTATTGATTCTACTACATATTTTTTCTTCTCTATTTCATCTAGTTTTGCTCTGATTTTTCTTTTTTTTTTCTTCCACTAATTTTGAGTTTGGTTTGTTCTTGCTTTTCTAGCTCTTAAATTTAGCGAGAATCCTCATCCTCAATACCTGATCACTTTCAATATCTGACCAGAGATTCTTCATTCTCCATTCTTGGTATCTAATCACTCTGGTTTGCCTGCAGCAGAAATCCTGTTAAATTGTTTGAACCAGAATTCACCCTAGACTTATGTCTCCTCTCACTAATTTTCCATTCACGGACCTCTTGCTCCTTGGTTATAAATCCTCTTTTGTTCCTGCAATATTTGGAATGGAGTCCAGTTATATACTGGGCTCTTTCTTCCCCTATAACAATAGTCCTGAATAAAATTTGTCTTTAGCATTTTAACTTTTGTCCTGTTCTGGTTTTCTTTGACACTAATTTAGTGCCTAGCAGGATGGTAGGTCCTAAGATGTGGGTGTCCCCCAACAAATCCCTGGTGAACACTACCATTATTTGAGCACCATAGTTTTAATCAGTCAGTATTGTGAGGGGGAAGGGATTACCTCTAACCCTTTTTAGGGAGAGGCAAAGATATACATTGTAACTAAAATGTCTAAAAAAAAAAACTGTTATCGGGAGGTGGGCAGGTGGGAGGGGGGAGAGGGAAGGGTGTGTACTTACATAATGGGTGCGGTGCGCACCACCTGGGGGTTGGACACGCTTGAAGCTCTGGCATGGCAGAGTGGGACAGGGGTGGCAGGGGCAATATATGTAACTCTAACAATATTTGTACCCCCATAATATGAGGAAATAAAAGGAAAAATTATTAAAAAAAAAAGAAAAATGAGCTCTTTAGGTACTTTTGATGAGAATCTGAATTGCTATAACATTTTGCAGTGTTTATTAACACTTAGGACTATATCCCTGGAGAAATATAATGATACATATGCATATGCAATCTCAAAACTGTATACCTGCAGAGGAATGATTAAATGAATTGTGATACATCTCTACTATAAGTAGTATGCAAACTTTTTCTTCTTTAAGTTAAGTTCAGTCTGTGTGTACCACCCTAGAGAAATTGCCATGATCAAATAAGTGTAAAAGCAAATTGTAGACCTATATGTGCAGCTTTTCCCATTCATTACTGAAAAAGAAAAAGAAAGTTTGTTTTTTTAAAAAATATATGTGTATGTATATATGTGTGTGTGTATACATATATAATTACCAGCATATTTATATACATACACACGTATATATGATTACCTGCATGTTTAATGTTTTTATACATATGCTAAACATTCTGTGATTTGTTGTTATCTCTCTGTATACTAAAGACTACCTTGTGTTTTGATTTAACTATTTAGGGAATATTTTAGATGGGTGTAATTCATGGGAAAGAAGAAAGTTTAGTGAGAGATGGAGCGGTAAAGAGATAGAAAAGTTAGTGGCATATATATTGACTAATTAATAGTGATCACTATGAGAGATCTTTTGAGGTTAAGTGGTGGGGTTAAGTGACGGGGTAAGGACAAGTATGAGGATTTTTCACTCTTTTAAGTATATAAGGCAAATAAAAACAAAAAAATGATGTGGCTCATTTCCTTTATTAAAAAATTACTTATTTGTAAGGCTTTTGTGACAACTACTATGAACATAAATATTAATTGTATTTTATATAGAAGAACAGAGAATTAATAAATATTCACTACTACCACACATACTGTTTGGGCTACCACCCTGATACAGCCATTCCTGACACCCAGAACCGCTAGGGATTGTCAGAAACATGTATTAGGCAGGAGCTTATTTTGAAATTACTTAATAGAAGAAAATTGTAATTAGTTTTAAGATCTTGTACAGAGATACAAGACCCAGAAATATTTTGTGAGAGAGAGTTTGGGGATATAGAGAATTCAGTGCATTGAATCATCCCAGAGAAGTAATATTATTTTAACTCCTCTTTTTCATCTTTATGGGTGTTTTAGTGTGACTTTCATTGTTATCATACAATAACATAACTTTTCATGATCTGTCATGGGATTAGTTAAAAAAATAAAAATAATAATAAAAAAAGATAGTAGGTCCTCAGTAAATTATATTTTCTTTTATAGTTTTATAATTAATTGACAAATAAGTACTTTTGCTTAGATGTTAGGATTTTCACTGTTTTCTGCCTCATTTATACTTGAACAGTATCTCTATCTTTTGTTAATGCTACAGGTGCATTAGTAATTTATAATGGAATCAGTATAAGTTGGTAGAACTGTTAATGATAAGCCAGTGCCCTTTTTGTGATGTTTTGATTATGTATAAAAATATGTATGTATGTACATATTAAATGTATATATATATGTTATATGTATATATTATATGTATGTGTATATGTATTATATATTAATATAAATATGCATATGTACATGTAATATGTAAATAATATATGTAATAAATATACATATATTGGTATTATGTAAATATATATTATAAGTAGGGATATATGTGTGCATATGCACATTTGGTGATAGACAAGTGTTGTAAAATGTCAAGCATTTTTAATAATTGTTCAATTTGTTTAATTGACTAAAAATATAAATGGGTATTAGTTGTATGATTCCCTCAACTTTTCTGTAGGTTTGAAATTTTTCAAAATAAATTTTGGGGTAAATGCCATTGATCTCTCTCGAATCTCTGCCCTATTTCTATGACTACTTCACAGCTTAGACTTTTAAAAAATTTCCTTTCTTGCTACTTTTAGTTTATGCTATATATGACTTAATGATTAAGACCATGGATTCTAGAGCCAGGAAGCCTCAGTTTGATTCCTGAGCTGTACTGTTATATTTCTGTAGGTAAGTTATAGAATCTCTCTGTCCTTCAAATTTTTTCAGTGAGATTATTAGAAATTAAAATATAGTAATAAGAGTAAAAAATTTAATAGGGGCACTGAATAATAAAAGGGATACTACTGAAGAGTTATTTGTAAGCTAAAAGAATGTCTGAGGATTAGTTCAGCAAAATCTCATTTAAAAAAAAAATAAAGAGCAGCTTTTTAGGTTGAGGCTTTCTGCTTCTTGAACATGTAACAGAGATATATGAAAAATAGACCGATTCACTTTCAAAGCCCAGCAAAAGTCAATACGATGAATTGAATAAATGCTACCCCAAGGGGGAAAATAAAGAATGTCTGAGGATTAATTTAAAATGGAGTATACAGAGACCAATATGAGAGATAGGTAAGAGACATGAATTTGTCAGTAGGTATTTATTGAGTTGTGAATAAATCAACTTTGCCAAACAAGCTTAAACAATAAGAAAGTCTATTGGGCTACAGCCAGAGGGATGGTTTATTCCAGAGATTTTGTGTCTGTTTCTCTGCAATTTCCTCAGCTATGGACTTGAGTGATGATACCAGGCTGGTTTCCCTCCCTCTTGATGATGAAATGAAATTGCCTGTGGCAGATTTCGTATCCACACACTATGACATTCAGAGAGAGGAAGGCCGCCATTTTGTGGATCTTTTGTAATGTAAAGGAACATATTTCTCTAAAACTTCCAGAAAAATTACCTCTTTTGTCTCACTGGCCCCATATAGGCCACAAACTCTTCTATCAATAGATGTCTGGGATTCAGCTTTGCTGAGTTAGGGGTGGATGATACAGAAGTACCTTTTAAAAATCATGGCATTATTAGAAAAGGGAAAGGAAATCAATGGATATAATTGTGACAATTAAAATAGAGGTTGCATTTGAAAGTTTCAACATCCATCTAATTTAGAGCTTGTCAAAATTTTTGGTCTCTAGATTCCTTTATACTCTTAAAATGTATTTAAGACCCTAAAGAATTTTGTTTATGGGTTATATCTATTCGTCTTTACCATATTGGAGATTAAAACTCAGAAATTTAAAAATATTTATTAATTATTCAAAAATAAAAATAACATATTAACTACCATAATTATATTAAAACCATATTGAAGGAAATGTTTACTGAATGCCCAAGTATGTCAGGCACTATTTGAATGCTGGTAATATAAAATCAGATATGACATGGTTGATATAGAAAGAAGGTAGACTTTTGTTTTATTATCCAACAGTTATAATTTACTATTTTTCATTTAAAATATTGCTTACATCTGTGCACCCCTCTCCTTTCTTAGAGTATTCTCCAGTTCCAACTCTCATCACCTCATATATGATTTATTGGGGTTGGTCTCATTGCTAGTCTCTTTCTAATCAATTGCCAGGTTAGTTTTCTAAAGGATCAATCAAATTGCTCTGCTACCAAGAAGGCTCCAGTATCTCTTACTTCTAAATAAATTAAGATTCCTTAGGGTGGTGTTTAAGATCCCCAGTTACCTGATCCCAGTAACACTTTCACCTTTGCTTCCCACTGTCACCAAGAGCTCTCTCCCCTACAGTTTTGCCACCTCATAGACCCTATCCTATTGTTCACCTCCTTCCTCCCCAACTCCCAGCATCCCACTCATTTCCATAATCATTGACTCTGGTCATGCTCATCTCCGTTTTGCTCCAAATATCAATATTTTTTCCATCATTTAAGGCACAGTTTACTTAAGATGTTACTTAATTAAATACTACAGGCAATATAACCTTCATTTTCTGAACTCAAAAGCTTGTGAAGAAAAGGCAGTATTTTTCTTTTTTTTTAAGACAGAGTCTCACTCTATTGTCTAGGGTAGAGTGTAGTGGTGTCAGCCTAGCTCACAGCAACCTCCAACTCTTGGGCTCAAGCAACCTTCTGCCTCAGCCCCCCGGGTAGCTGGGACTACAGGCATATGCCACCATGCCCGGCTATTTTTTTCTATATATTTTTAGTTGGCCAATTAATTTCTTTCTATTTTTAGTAGGGACAGTGTCTTGCTCTTGCTCATGCTGGTTTTGAAATCCTGACCTTGAGTGATCCTGCCGCCTTAGCCTCTCAGAGTTGCTAGGATTACAGGCGGGAGCCACCACACGCGGCCGAAAAGGCAATATTCAGTCAAACTCCAGCTCTATCTCCTAGACCTGGATGAACTTAGGCAAGCCACTCAGCATTTCAAAGCATGAGGTTTTACTGAGGAAAAGCATGAGAAAGAATGGCTAACTAACTGGTAGGGAATATGTATGAAAAGTCTAACTTAGTGCCTAGCAGATATTAGTAGTACATTCTCAGTAAATTATTTTTTCTTTCACATTGTACATTTAATTGATAAATAAATATTTTTTAAATGTTTAGGATTTTCAAAATTTTCTGCCTCCTTTATACTTGAACAGCATCTTCATCTTTCATTAATCCAATGAATATATCAATAATTTTCATTGGATTAATATATGTATTTGGTACTCCTGATGACAAATGAGGCAAGTAATGATGTCAAGGAGAAAACCAACTTGATTTAATTGATATATTCAGAAATTATACAATCCTAGGTGATGGACAAGTAAGTACACTACATGAACAAATTAAAATCTATAGTGATTTCATTATGAATAGCATTGTTTTCAACCACAGATTGATAAATTACCATTATACAGATACTCTATCTTAGAGAACTTGAGAATGAAATGACTAACACTGAATATGAAAATATTCTTGATTAGAGAATATCTATTCTGCGTGAATACATTTTCAAATATAATCTCTTGAAAGAACTCAAAGTTGAGAATCAAATTCAAGCAGACTGTTCACTTCTCACAGATTGTGCTGCTTAAGAAGGGACTAATATTTGAAAACTTGAATTGTGCCTGAGTTTGCAACAACAATATGCTTTGGGATTCTAGAAATTTGTCAAAAATAGTAAATAGAGGCTTCCTTTATACATACTATTATTACTAGTATTTGTTGGATTTGTTGAAAATTGTGACTAATTACATCCTGACACAATTTGAGACCTCACAAATAATGATTTAGTTCACTCCTGATAAGCCCTGGTAGCTTAGACTTTGAAGAACATTTTAGCAGAATCTCTTTTTTCCAATATTTTTGACTCATACATCATCATGTTTAATAATTTAATATTTTATACTCAAAGTGGACTTTTTCTACTTTCTCAGTATCCTTTAGAATAAATCAAGCAAGTTGAAATCAGTTTTCCAGAGGGGATGATACTTGTTTCAGAATGTTACAAAACTTTTTCTTCTCCATATTTTTTTTCATAACACTTATTACTTCCTTATTTCTTAGACTATAAATAAAAGGATTTAATAAAGGAATTATTAAAGTATAAAAAACAGCAACAGGTATATCTTTATCCCCTTCATTAACTGCACCTGGTTGAGCATACATGAAGAGAAGGGAACCATAGAATATTGAGACAGAGAGAAAGTGAGATGCACAAGTAGATAAGGCCTTGCCTCTTCCCTTTTCGGATTTCATTGTGAATATTGTGTAAAGGATGTAGAAATAAGAGACTAGGACTATAGCAATAGTAAAGACTTGAATTGACCCTGCCAAAATAAGTAGTATCAATTCATTGATATAGGGGTCAACACAGGAGAGTCTGTATAATGGAAGAACATCACAGAAAAAGTGATTGATTTGATGAGACCCACAGAAAGTTAACCTAAATAGAAGCCCTACTTCAATCATAGGATGCAGATTTCCAGCTATGTAGGCTCCTGTGGTCATCTGAATGCAGAGTTTCTTGGACATCATAGTGTGGTACTGCAGTGGGCTGCATATGGCCACATAGCGGTCATAGGCCATTGCTGCCAGAAGAAAGCAGTCTGCAGTTTCAGCAAGGCAGAGAAAGTAAAATTGTGCCATACATTCATAGAGAGAAATGCTTCTGTCCTCAGAAAAGAAATTCTCTAACATCTTGGGGGTGATGGCACAGGAGCAGCAGGAATCCATCAGAGCCAGGTTGCCCAGAAAGATGTACATTGGTGTGTGCAGACGATGTTCTGTATAAATTAACACCACCAAGCCAAGATTCCCCACCATGGTGATCAGATAGATGATAAAGAACACCACAAACAGAAGGGTCTTCAGCTCTGGGTGATCTGTAAATCCTGTGAGGATGAACTCATTTATCAAGGAGTGATTGTCCTCACTCATCTTTACCTTATCTGTTGAGATAGAAAACATAATGTAAGATATAAAAGCATATAACTTTCCTTTCAATATCTTCTCTTTACAACAGGTAGAAGAGTTTCTTCTTCATGCTTTCCCTGCTGTCTCTGAAATATATCCACACATACTACTAGGAGACATTTATTCTACTAAAGTGTCAATGTCTATGACCTCAAGCTGACACCAAGGATTCACAGGACATTTTGATAATTCCAAGGAGGTTGCTTGGAAAAGGTTCACCTTTATGAATTTATGCATAAAAATCTAGGG